>JACEFZ010008450.1:0-251371 GCA_014155875.1 Cepaea nemoralis
CAAGCCCATTGCTATGCATACAGAAGGACTTCCTTTTAAATCTTATACTTCTGTGAGGATAACATACTCCACATTTGAACAGTATCAGTGATTATGTATTTAGTATGTTGGCCTTAGACGAATGTTGCGAATTCCTTGGACTGCGAAAGTAACTAACGATGAATGCCTTAAAGAGGCTGGCGAAGCTAGAACATTATATACAACAATAAGAAAGAGACAAACAGCTTTTTTTGGTCATGTGATGAGAAGAGAGGTGCTGGAGAACATTGTGACAACTGGAAAGATCAAGGGGAAGAGAGGCAGAGGCAGACCATGAGAAATGATGCTGGATGGATTGCAACGGTGGCATGGAGGAATATCAAAGGCAGAGTTGATCCAGAAAACCAAATACAGAGATCTGTGGAGAGTCATGAATGCCTATGCCAGTCGGCACGGCACGTGATGATGATGATGTTGGCCAAAGTATTATTCATGTATTCACTTCATTTGATATACAGCTCTGCAGTGATGAGAAGCAGTGAAATATGCCATACAAGAAATCATGCAATGTATTGTTTATGGCCTGTGTGTTTAAACAAACTGCCATGTGGAATGTTTTCAGGTGTGTGTATGGATATTGGTGCATGATAAGGCAGATCTGGCCAGGGTGCTGGGGGATCATGCAAATAGTGGGGGAGAAACAGATAAATTATCACGGCCTGGAGAGAATGGTGCGGCAGGGAGTGACCAGAGGATCTCGCCAACCCTCAGTACTTTGAGGCAAGGCCAGATGGACACATAGACTGCTGTCATCGTCTTGCTCATGTCTAGGGTATCTGAGCTCGGGTTCACACAGGCAACAATAACTCCGTTAAATATAATATCTAACATTTATTGTAGTTCACTATACAGTGCGTTGGCGCAGTGGGTTAACAAGCCCGCGCTGAGTTACATATCACAGAGATTTAACATCATCACACATAGTTATCACAAACATTCTAAGCAACTATCTAGCATATGTCTATGAACCCCAAATATACATGGGTTTAATCTATTAATCTATTGAGTCCCTCTAAGGCAGGCCCTGTTGCCTCTCTGATGGTCCGTCTGTCCTCTGACGGTCCACACGTGTCCCAATCCGACACGGGTGGTAACTCTGTCCGAGTTCCTCGTGGACCCCGCAATAGGCGGGCCACATCAGTGTCCACGGGACAGTGGACTCAATGACCAGTCCTTCGAGAAGGCTCTAGATTACTCTGGCCTTCGAGTGACTGACTTCTTTCCCTTGGGCGGGAGTTGTAGCCCTTTGACTCATGTCTATAAATGTGAGTCTGTGACAGGATTCCCCCCCTCTCCCCCGATCTGATGGGTTGTTATACGGTAATTAGATCTGCTCTAATTCTGTCACAGAATCATATAAAGTCGGTGTTTGTAGTTTGGTGGACACTAACCTGGTAACCTACATACTGGCATCAAAACTCATGTATTCTTCCATACACCACTTCTCTGATTTGGTGAAGAGATCACTCTGTCTCCTGTGTCCTTAAAACAGCTTATCTGACCGAAGTTACGTGACGTTTACTAGTTGTGTTTACAACCCGTCCTTCTCATAGTACCCCACTGATACCAAGACAATTAACCTCTATATTAAAGAGGATTAACAAGACCGAAGTCCTGGCTAATTAAGTACACCTTCAAATCTTGATCTGTGTGTGCATTTCAATACACTTTTACTCTCGTATGTTGTATAATGCTAAATATGTAGTTACGTTGTTATTTTATCCCCTTAGACTACATGTGTCCTTGTTGGCTTGTTAGTGTGTTGACTAATAAGTTGGTGGTTCTAATAAAGTGACTGCATTTTAAATTGATAGTGTTCAGTTTTAAGTTTTGTGTAAAATGTGTGCTGAATGTGTGGCTTATTTCCAAGCGTCACGAGTTGGGATAACCTTAATCATGAATTACTCCAATGTGTGCTTAGATGTAGTATCCTAACTACTAAACTAAGATTATTAAGCTACCTACTAAACATGTATCAACAATTTAGACAAGTCATACAATTTACATGAAAGACGCAGACAAATTAAAATAAATACGTTTTGCTTACAATTTGTCCGCTCAGTATATCGTTCTCTCATTTAATCCATCCACTCTGTCATTCACTCATCTTTCATTCCAAATAGTATTTGGTTAAAATATATAATTAAAGTTGAGGTAAGTGTTATTGCCCTTAGAAAAAATGGAATAGGTGATCTTTTCCCTTTAAGAAAATACGTACTTTTTGTACGATGACTCAAAAATGGGTTATAATTTACACAGAGACAAGTGCATAGGAAGGTTATTTATCCTATTAATGGAACTACCTGTAATATTATGGTAGAATATGTACAAATTACAGGTTAACACATTTTATATACAAAATTCAATGCAAATATAATACATATTTAATATTAAATTAATTAATTAATTAAGTAACTAAATCCAACGATGATGTGCGCGTTGTCCTCCTGTTGTTAGCGTGTTGTGCCATGAATGTTAAAGTTAGTATGGCTGTCTCTTGAGTGTTGTAGTCGACGTAGTTCTGTTTTTGCTGTTTGTGAAGTCTCGTAGCAATAGCAAGTATGGAATGTTCTCAATGTTGCGTATAAAGTGTTCTTACAGTTCTCAGAGTCATTTCACTGGTTGAACTCATTACATAGTTAATGTCTCTCGCTCGGATCGTTCTAGAGCTTGGGCAATTGATAGTATAGCTCTCCACGTATAGTTCTTAAAGTATGACTATTAAAGTTTCATGTTCGTGGGTGTCATAAGTAACTTATTTACTGAGGTGTTATTACTATTCAATGGGAGTTCTCTAGCAGGTGTAGAGTTACACTGTTATATGACACAGACTAAAAATATCACAGTTTCTAGTATGGCAAATGTTATTCTACTGGCGCATTCGTTTGCCGTGATAAAAGGTCAGCAATAATGTTGTCAGTGCCTCTGATATGGCGGATTTCGAAGTCGAAATCTTGAAGAAGAAGACACCATCTTTGTAAACGATGGTTCTTCGGGGCACCTTGCTTAAGGACCAACAATGGCGAATTGTCAGTGAGTACAACGAAGTGGGCACCTAAGAGGAACTTAGATAATCTTAACACACAAAATAATAGACTTAATGCCTCCAATTCCACCGTAGAATACCGGGTCTCTGCCTTTTTTAGCTTCCGGCTTACGTAGAGAATTGGGTGTCTCACTCCATCCACTTCTTGCATTAAACATCCTCCTATTGCGCTAGCACTCGAATCTGTGGTCAAAATAAAGGGTAAATTTATGTTGGGTAATCGTAAGACTGGTGGATTAGAAAAAATACGTTTCAATCTGCTCATTGCATCATCTAAGCGAGTACTTTTACAAATTTTTGATGGATGATCTTTAGTTAACATATTAGAAAAGACTGAAGTAAGTTCTGCCCAATTTGGTATAAATTTAGAATAATAGTTAATAAGACCTAGTAAACTTCTAATTTGTTTCTTTGTGGTAGGCACTTCTAGATTGAGAATCTTCGACACAATTTTATCATCTGTCAACAGTTTGCCTTCAGAAATTCTATGGCCAAGGAAGTCTATTTGTTTATAGCCTATTTCAACCTTGGAAGGTTTGATAGTAAGTCCAAAAAGATAGATTTGGTTGAAGACTTGTTTGAGTGTAAGTAAGTGAGAAGACATATTAGAAGAATGGATGCATATATCATCAATATAAGCTTGGACATCTGTAATTCCGTGTAATAGCAATCTAGTTAATCTAACAAATGTGGCGGGAGCGTTCTTCAGACCAAATGGAAGATATCTCCATTCGTACAACCCGAGAGGTGTTGCGAATGCTGTTATATGTCTAGAAGCAGGGTGTAGTGGCACTTGCCAATAACCTTTCGCTAAATCAATCTTCGAAAATAAGGATGATTAAGACATATTTAAAATGAGATCTTCACAAATGTTCATTGGCTCTGCATCCGTTGTGGTTCTTGTATTTAATACTCTATAGTCGATGCACAAACGGATTGTCTGGTCTTTCTTTTTCACCAGGACAATCGGTGAAGAATATTGAGACATAGATTTCTGAATTATTCTATTTTTTTCTAAATCCAAAATTTCTTTGTCTAAATTTGCTCTGTAATAGAGAGGAATAGAATATGGTCTACATTTGACCGGTGTCAGATCTGTCAGCACAATTGAATGTGTTATCTTGTCAGTGCGTCCAGGTTTGTTAGAAAAGATAGATTTATACTCGTCAAGGAGAGTCAAAATGTCTTGTCGCTGCTGTTGTGTCAAAGTGTCAGAGATTTGTATGTCATTTATACTACCGTCGTCAGTCATAATCGGTACTGGGATTTCAGTATTGTCTACGTCTGTCTGATTTATCACAGATGCTATTGTTTGTAAATTGTCCTCAATGTCATTGTCATCGTCGTCGAGATTAATCGTTGTCAATATGTCGTCAAATTGGTCGTCGTTGTCGTTATCACATATTGTCGGTAATGTCCATATGTCTTCGTCGTTTTTGTCATCATAAGAGTGCGTCGTTAACGATGCTTCATTTGTCGAGATGTCATTCAGTTGGGTAATTGTCGTTTCGTTTTTGTCATCAGTTGGCTGTGTCTGCTCACTCGTGTCTGTGTCCTGTCTAGCATAGTATGGTTTCAACATATTTACATGGAATATTTTCAACTCTCCATTCAACGAAATTTCGTAATCAACTTCCGAAATTCTTCTAATAATTTTAAAAGGTCCCTGCCAAGAGGTTGATAGCAAATCTCTCTTGTCAGGTAGCAGTAGTAAAATATCCTGACCTGGATTTAATACAATTGTCTTTGCACCTCTGTTGGCGTACTGCCTGTACCTAAAACCTTTCTCCTGTAGTGATGTTCTGGCCAGTATACAGGAACGTATGATTTTGTCTCTGGTGTCAGTGACTAAATCATAGGTAGAGATGGGTAGTTGGATATTTACAGGTTGTGATATGATATCTTTGTAAATAGTGAGAGGTCCTCTTGGGTTCGCTCCATACATCAATTCGAAGGGAGAGAACCCTGTGCTTGATTGCGGGACTTATCTATATGCGAACAGCACCGTTGGGAGAAGTATATCCCAATCGGCTGGATTTTCAGCTGTCACTTTAGATAGCATATGTTTCAGGTCCCCGTTTAGTTTCTCGCAGATACCATTTGCGGCCGGTCGATAGGGACTGGTGAAACATTGCTTGATGCCTAGTAACTTAGTTACCGATTGAGTGGCATTCGATATGAACTGGGTTCCTCTATCAGAAATTATTTTCTCCGGGAAGCCAAAATGGGAGAAAATATTTAATAGTATGTCCGTCACATCCTTAGAGGAGACAGATTTTAATGGAAGCATTTCTGGCCATCTCGTACATACATCAATAAGAGTGAAAATATATCTATTCCCTTTACTTGAAATGTGATTCAACGGACCTACTAGGTCAACTGCCACGATATGGAATGGCCTCGAGGCAGTTGTAGTTGATTGGACTTCTGCCGTGGGGTTTTTCCCCTTTTTCACCAGTTTCTGACATATATCACATGATCTACAAAAGGTTTTTATATCTTGGCAAAATTTTGGCAAATAAAACTGGGTCAGGACCCTAGCCCTAGTTTTCTCGTACCCCATATGACCTCCGAAAGGTGAGTCGTGGGCTAGCTTTAGTACTTTCTCTCTATGTGCTTGTGGTAACACTACTTGCTGTATCGTGGTCTGATTTGTTGTGTATACTCTAGTTAATAGATTGTTCTGTAGCCTAAATGTCCACGATGCGTTCTTAGTTAATTTTGGTTTAAGTCCTACTAACTTAAAATATGGTGAAAGTGTAGGATCTGCTTTCTGTTCATCTCCAAAATTCGTGTTGGTAGTGTTTGGTGATACAATTTCTAGTGACTCCTGCAGTTGGTCGGTGTTGGTTTTATGGGTTGTCTGTCGTGTTATTGCATCCGTGTGTTGTGTGTGTTGTTGCACATCTACAGGCTTGGTACTTGGTAGATCGGTAGCATCCTCAATTCGAGGTTTTAATTTGGTCGTATCACTTACAGATTCGACCGCCCCTGCATTGTACACCTCGGTGAATTCTTTCTGAATTACTTCATTGGTTGTCTCCCTTGGTCTTTTGGCAGATTGAGACAAGCATGAATGGTGTTTCTCTTTAGAATCGCTGTTTGGGTGGTGGATACCGTTTCTATGCTCCCAATCTCTGATTCCCTTTTCAGAGCATGGTCGTATGTTGGGCAGGTTCCCAAGTATAATATCAGCGACAGGATTTTCTAGGACAGTGCACAATACTCGTCCTGATATGAACGGTGTTCGAATTTCGGCAAGAGCAAGGGGGTATTTCTCTATAGTGCCTGAGAATGTGCGACAAGTCACGTGTTTGTCTGTATAGTCTTTCTCGTTTATTAATGTTTTCTTAATCCCACAGAGCGTTGCGCCGGAATCCCGAATTAATGTGCACTTTTTGTTGTTTACAAACCCTGTTGAGAAAACTAGCTTGCCCGTAGATGACAAGGCAGCGTTGGCTGTTTCATTCGAAATAGGGATAGTGTGACCACATAATAATGTTGTGTCAAGTTGGAATTTCGTACAGGTGTTACATTTACTGTCTGTAATGGTGTCAATAATTTGTACAGCATTTCCAAGCTCACTCAACTTTTCGTTTTGGTTGTCGCAATCAATCAGTGATTCAATATCTTCGTCTGATGACGTTTCAACTAATGCAGCATTGGCCTGTTTTAATATCTTTCGGCCTTCACAAAAGCGACTATAGTGTCCAAAGCTATTGCAAAAAAAAACATTTGACCGCTCTCTGGTAAGCATTTCGTTTATTCTTCTGCTTCTCCACGATCATTTTGAGGTGGTGTGGGTAGTTCGGCGATTTATCGCACATCGTGTATTGTTCGTGAGTCAAACTACAATATTGGCATTTAACTGGCTTACTGACATTTGAGCGTGGTTTAAACTTACTTTCTGTTGGTTTCGAGTATCTAGTGTTTACTACTGCTGCTGCTGTATCGTTTTGACTTAAGTTTAAATGAAAAATGTCTCTGTTTGCTGTAAAAAATGCATTCCCCTTGGACTCGATTTCCTGAATACTTTTACAGTCCATTTGTTTCAAGAACTTAGCAAAAGGTGTAGGGATGGTACTCACTATCTTGTCAATAATAATAAGTTCTTTAAGTTTGTCATGGCTGTTGTTAGTTTTAGCCGAGTTAATCCACTTTGTACACACATCTTGTACTGTAGAGACGTAGTCTATAAAGGTTTGGTTTGGTTGTGGGGATAATTTGGCGAACTGTTGTTGGTAACCTGCAGTATCTAATGAGAAATGTTGGAGAATGCGCTGTTTCAAATAGTCATAATCTTTTCGCATTTCCTGTGGCACTGTCTCGATTACTTTTAAAGGTTCCAGAGCTAAGTTTCTCATTAAAATAAATGCCCAATCTGATTTTATGATCTTATGGTAGGACATTAGACACTCAAAATTTTCCAGGTATGCACTGATGGAATCCCCTGAGCAGAATGCCTTCACGAGGCCTTTATACTTGTTATATTTTTGTTCCTCCTCTTTGCTTCTTAGTTTATTCACAGATATTTCTACAGTGGACTCAATCTCCATCTGCTTTAGTTTTATTTGTGTATCGGCATTCAATTGGGCTAGTTTGGCCGCCGCCTCAATCTCCATTTGTTTCTCTTGAGATTGCAACTGCATCTTCCTCTCTTCTGCCTCAATTTGCCTTTTCTTTTCTTCTGCATCAATTTGCCTCTTCTTTTCTTCTGCATCAATTTGTCTCTTCTTTTCTTCTGCATCAATTTGCATTTGCATCTTCTTTTCTTCTGCCTGCATTTGCCTTTGTTTTTCTTCTCGTTCTATCGCTCTTTCTTCACGGGCAATGTTTTCTGCGTGTGTCTTTTGTGCCCATTCTGACAGTTTCTCTTCTTTATAACCTAATTTGATACCTTGCTCAATACATTTATCTAAAGTAGACATCTTGTCTTTTACTTGTTGGTACTTTTAATGAAGTTAAATCCCTTAGAAAAATGTTGGGGAGTAGAAAATTTAGTTATCTCCCTTAATTATTACATGTGCAAATACAAATGCAAGGTTATGTTGGTTATAGGTCATGCATATACATACATAATAATGGAAAGAAAAAATGTTACATAGATGGATGGTGAGAAGTACCGCTTAGAGTTGCAATGGGCATGATATGAAACTTATCTTATATTCCCAGAACTTGCGGATGTTGTCTTGTACTCTCGCCACTGTTGGAAAGGTTACATAGGTTGCACGCACCACTATTCGTGGAACAATCTGCTCGTAGAGTGAGAAAACATTAGTAACAGTCAAAAAATGTCACAGTCATGTCAAAATAGTTTATAGTATTCACATCAATGAGAGACTCACTGCAGAGGGACTCATATTAATACTACTTTATCGCTAGATAGATGCAAATATTTTAAACTTGTGCAGTTATCAATTTGTTATACAAAATCAAATATTTTAAACTTGTACAGTTATCAATTTGTTATACAAAATCATATATTTTAGTGTTTTACTTGGCAGTAAATAGCCGTGTAAATTTGATGCTTATGCCAAAACCGGAGACTTGGCCCCCAAAAAGCCTGTCATCGTCTTGCTCATGTCTAGGGTATCTGAGCTCGGGTTCACACAGGCAACAATAACTCCGTTAAATATAATATCTAACATTTATTGTAGTTCACTATACAGTCCGTTGGCGCAGTAGGTTAACAAGCCCGCGCTGAGTTACATATCACAGAGATTTAACATCATCACACATAGTTATCACAAACATTTTAAGCAACTATCTAGCATATGTCTATGAACCCCAAATATACATGGGTTTAATCTATTAATCTATTGAGTCCCTCTAAGGCAGGCCCTGTTGCCTCTCTGATGGTCCGTCTGTCCTCTGACGGTCCACACGTGTCCCAATCCGACACGGGTGGTAACTCTGTCCGAGTTCCTCGTGGACCCCGCAATAGGCGGGCCACATCAGTGTCCACGGGACAGTGGACTCAATGACCAGTCCTTCGAGAAGGCTCTAGATTACTCTGGCCTTCGAGTGACCGACTTCTTTCCCTTGGGCGGGAGTTGTAGCCCTTTGACTCATGTCTATAAATGTGAGTCTGTGACAACTGCACCTGGGACTCTTTGTTGGTTGTTGAAGATGGGGACACAGAGCATATGGGAATGTTGCGAGTGCTGTGATGTTGCTTCTTGATTCAACTCAGTTCAACTCAAGTTATGTATATGTAACTCTCTGCAGAAGCTACCTTACTCTGTTTCAGCATCAAGCGGTTGCATTCTTGCTAGCTGACATGGCAATAGGTGTCGAGACGGCTCGGCTGGCCACTCGAAGAGCTGCCTGGGAAGTGGACCAAGGCAGAAGGAATACATACTATGCTTCCATTGCCAAGACATACGCTGCAGATGTGGCCAACAAGTGTGCCACTGATGCTGTCCAGGTTTGTGGCTTTGGTTTGTTAAGTTGTATTTGTTTATTGTCTGTTCTCTTCTACCCTGTGGTGTGGAGGTACATGGCAGTTTTCTTAAGCTCTCATCTATGCTGAAGTATAGAAGTATGTTACAATCTTCTTAAGCTCTCTTCTATGCTGGGGTATAGAAGTATGTTACAATCTTTATAGCTGTCTTCTGCCCTGAGGTATAGAGGTACATTACTATTTCCTCAAATGTCTCCTACCCTGAAGTATAGAGGTACATTACTGCCAGACGGTTATTGACGATAAAACAATCAACCTCAGTAAAAATTGCTCAATTGTCCAAGGGCGAAACCATTTGAACAGAAACTTTGAAAGCATTGGGCCAACATTGATAAATAACTCGAAGCCGGTATTCCTTTCAGTTAAGGCTCCATTTATTGCCTGTGTTCAAGCTTGTGTCCACATATCCGTGATAATAATAATAATAATCAATATTAATAATTCTGTGAATACCGTGCCTGTTCAGCCAGGCGGGACAGTATTAAAATCTTATATATCAATATTGCACAATTGAACAACTGCAGATATAATGTTCTGCCCCTGCTAGTCGACTACGGTTCCTTACCGGTCGGCCTCTGCGTCACTTTGTGATGATTTTCTAAGTCCCAATTGATACATTTGCATCTGTCCGTTGTTTTGAGCTCAGCTGTATCATGCCGTAACAATCTCGCTCTTCCATCCAATATTTCTTAGCCATCAGTGCGATGTCTTGCCAGTTTGTAACTCATCTTGTTTCTGTGAATCGAATCGTGCTGCCTCCTAGCTGTCAAGCCCAAGGTCTGTCTGTCTGTTGTTGTTAACTACCCCTGTGACGTTTCTTGCCTTCTCACGTCACTTCTCTAGTTTCTCCTATCTTTTGGTTTCTACAATTCCTTTTTGATGTCATTTTGTCTGACCTGCTACTTGGCAATTACAATCTTTTTAATTCTCTTCCACCCTGAAGTATGGAGGTACATTACAATCTTTTTAACTCTCTTGTGCCATGGGGTATAGAGGTATCTCTTTTTCTGCGTTCATCCGGAGTGTTATTTCAACGTAATTGCAGTGTGTCTAAGTTAGGCACCCTTGGGCCGAGACCCTTAGGCCAACACATCTGACTTTAGCGTGCATTTTTTATTCAGGTTAGCATTCCTGGGGGACTCTCACTGTTGTGGTGCCGTCTACTTCCGGGCTGGTCTAGTTAGAATGGTCAAAGACTTCCGGTCAGCCCTTAAGGGAAGGCAGGAGCAGTCCATGGCATTTTCCGCCATCCGGAGAGGCTTCCATAATTGCAGAGCCGACACATAGCGCTCTCGTGCTGGGCTCAACCCAGGAATCGCCACATCCTGCACATGGCATTTCCATGTATTGGGCATTTAGTGTGCCACAGGCCGCTCCTGCACAGACCAGGAACGGTCAGTCTGCAGACAAATTCCACTCAGCGAGCTTTCAATTCAGACGTGTATGGATGCTGTGCCCAGGAAACTAGATCGTCAGAGCTGTTCCGGCCAGAAGACTAGATAGTCAGAGCTGTTCCGGCCAGAAGACAAGATAGTCAGAGCTGTTCCGGGCACGTGGGACATTTCACTCTGACGTTTTTGCATTGTGCCAATTTATTTGCACCCTTAGGCTGGCACATCAGACTTCTGCGAGCAGTTTTAATCAGTTTGGCCTTCCTGGAGGTTTCGAGGAACATTCTGTTGTGGTGTTGTCCACATCTCTGTTGGTCAAGATAGAAGGGCCAAGGACTTTACGGTCAGTTCTCAATGGAAGGCAGGGACAGTCCATACTATCCAAGGAGGCTTCCATAGTTGCAGAGCCAGCACATAGTGCTCTGAGACTGGGCTCACCCGAGGAATCACCATGTCATGCTCATAGCTGCTTTAATTCCTCACTTCCATGTATTGGGCATTTCGTACAGACCAGGAACGGTCAGTCTGCAGACGACATCCACTCAGCAAGCTTTCACTTCGGACTTTCACGTAATGGTTTCGCTAGCCAAGCATTCCATTTCGTGTTAATGAGACGTTTTTCTACCTTAGTCTGCAGATGACATCCACTCTGCAGTTTTCCACTTCGGACTTCCACGTAATGGATTCGCTAGCCAAGCGTTCCATTTCATGTTAATGAGACGTGTTTCCACCTTTGTCTACACTCACTCAGTGAGCTCTAGTACAGACTTGCATTGTAACCACTATGTGTGATTGGGACGCTTTTCCACCTTTAGTAACGCTCACGAGGTAGGCTACTTGTACTGCCGGCTCAGCACCTTACCTCCATGCAGCAGAGAGCAAGTAACGGCCAGGCTCTCTCATCCGGGGATCCCTCTTATCCCTCGGATGAGAGCCTTCGAACAGGTTTCTGGACCAATTCATGTAACAGGCTTAGCATCTCACAACCATTTTGCAGTGGGTGAGTATCGGCCCGGCTCTCACATCCGGGGGATGTTGACTTAGAGGCGTTAAGTCATATCCCTCAGCCATATGCCTTAGAGTATGTGTCCAGACCAAGAATTAGTGTAGAGTAGAGTTGATCAGGAACACCAAGGACTGAGATTTATGGAGAGACATGAACATCTATGCCACTCTGTGAGGCACAGGATAATCATACTGCTAACTGTCATCTCAGCTTAATGTTTCGGGGTACAGCGTTATCATAATGTGAGGAAATGCAACCTAAAGACTAAATGTAATGGCAGGATAGACTAGGCCCTAAGCCTTGGACAACAACTGGTTTCGGAGTTGAGTGCCGACAGGTGGACCGTTAGAGCATTGCTTTGCTGATAAAGCAGTTTGTCTTGTTCCAGATTTATTTGTGTTATCTTTCCTCTGGAGTAACTAGGCAGGCAGAGAGAGGGATCAGGCTGCATGGGCAACACATGGTCTCTACAATTCAACCCTGGTTTTGTGCTATAGAGAAGCATAACTCCATCCCTGGTCCCCACCTTGTAGTTATTATGCCTTTTGTGAAGCACAGTGTAACAAAATATTGTCTGTCAAGACAGCCAGGTGCCAGTAACATCATCTCGTGTTTTTTGCATATTTAAATTCATGACCGGATCCAATGTTGAACTTGCGATACAGGTGACCTTGCAATTTGCAGTGTCCTTTTGTCTTTCTGAATAAGATTACTTGTTTTTGTTTTCATTTCTGATTTCGATTTGCAAACTGCCGTTCAAAAAGAGAGGATGCTGTTCTATGATCTATGCATTTCTCTTGATAGAATTCTTTTATTGATCTTTTGACTCCTACATAATATATGTCATGGTTAATGTTTACTTCCTAAGCTGCATGAAGTAGCTTACGGTACTGTCATGTTATGTTTTTCGGTGTCTGAGCAACATGAAGTGGCTTCTGGTACTGTCATGTTAGATTATTCACTTCCTGTCTGAGCATAATATAATATAATGAGAAATGTAAGAGATGATATAAACAGGGAGCTATATGAAGCCCTAAATATCGGTGGTCATGACATACCAGAGATTCTATATGCTGATGATACAGTATTACTATCCACAACACAGAATGGCATAGAAAACCTCATAGCCTCAACCCAATTGAATAGTGAAAATCACAACTTATATCTTAACATAGCAAAAACAAAGATAATGCATACAGACAAAACTGCAATGGAGAAAGAAATATACGTTAATGGGGAAACATTGGAGGTGGTGGAAAATTTTTAATATCTCGGGTCACTGATTACCAACAATGGTGACACAATGACAGAAATTAAACGGCGACTATCAATTGCTCTTCAAAGACTAAAACAACTGAATAAATTATGGAGTGGGACAGACAGAACTACAAAAATTAGATTTTTAAGAGCATGCATCTTTCCCATTGCAACATACACCTGTGAGACATGGACACTTACTAAACAAGCTGAACAGCGCATAAATGCCTTTGAACATAAATGTTATAGACGAGTTCTAAGAATATCTTGGGTAAAGAAAAGAACAAATGCATCCATACTTCAAGAATTGAATATTGAAGAAGGTTGGCTATTAAAGACGATAAAACAAAGAAAATTGAAATATTTTGGTCACTTGAAACATCACGAAAGTTTGGAGAGAACAATAATGGAAGGATATATGCCTGGGAAGAGAGGAAGAGGAAGGCCAAAGAGAAGATGGGTGCAGGGTGTAGCGGACGCGGGACATCTTGCTTATGATCGAGAGGTTTTCCGGAAGGTTGTTATGGCAGCGAGGTTCTGCAAAGGACATGCTACTGAATGAATGAATGAATGTCTGAGCATCATAAAGTGGCTTCTGATACTGTCATAAGAGAAACATAAAGTGGCTTCTGATACTATAATGGGAGCAGCATAAAGTGGCTTCTAGTACTCTAATGGTTGCAAAAAAAAGTGGCTTCTGGTACTATGAGAGCAACATAAAGTGGCCTTGGTACTGTCATGTTAGATTATTCACTCCCTCTCTGGGTAACACAAAATGGCTTCTGGTACTGTCACGTCATGTGATTCAATCAGAAAACTGCTGTGTTTTGAACATGTCACTACTGCATTCTAGATTCATGACCTGCTAATGAACTTATTCCTGGGAAGATAATGTGGTGATTTCCCTTATTTCCACATTCTTAGTACTTGTGAGTTTAAAATTATGCCATTTCAAGTATGTGAGGTGTCCTAACAGTTAACGCTAGACAATGCTGGGTGTTTTTCTGTCTGCAGATATTTGGTGGCGCTGGATTCAATTCTGAGTACCCAGTTGAGAAGCTCATGAGAGATGCGAAAATTTATCAGGTAAGATTAGCCCCTCTGTTTATGTTGGTTTTCTCGTCTGCTATAGATTTTTGTTCGACATTGTAGGCTAGTTGTCCTCTTCCTCCTCATCTTCCTTCTCCTACTACACTTTCTTTTCCTCCACTTCCTCCTCCTTTCCTCCTCTTCCTTTTTTTTTCTTTTTTTTCTTCTTCTTCTTCTTCTTCTTCTTCTTCTTCTTCTTCTTCTTCTTCTTCTTCTTCTTCTTCTTCTTCTTCTTCTTCTTCTTCCTTCTTCTTCTTCTCCTTCCTCTTCTTCTTCAGCTTCTACTTGCGTAAGTGCTTTCTCCTTCTTCTTCTGAATGTATACAGCTACCCGTTACCATTTGTAGCTGCATTAGTTCCCATAGACAACGTTATTTCCTGTACATCAAATCTACAATGTTGTCCTTCTACTTTTACAGATTTACGAAGGCACGACTCAAATTCAAAGACTCATCATCTCTCGAGAGCTGCTTCAGAATGCCAAAAGTCAATCATAACTTCACAAACTGAGCTAAGCTATGACATTCGTGCTCCCAGTTAATCAGATTTATCCAGAATATATATTCTGCTCTACAATTATGCTATGTTTCATAAATACATCACCCCACATTTGGCACTACGAGAAAGCAGGTAGTACCGTCTGTCTACTCTTATATGGTAGCTCAGTAATATCTGACTAATAGCTGACAAGATCACTAATTGTATAAAAGAATAAAGTAAACATGATGATGGTGAGAATCAGCAGTGGTTCGAATCGCATCGGTAACTTGCGGGGTATGTGATCCGGCCGCTCAGAAAGCAATGACAAACTACTGAGTGTAATCTTGCCAAGAAATCAACATACAGCTGAAAGATGCTGGTGTTGACAGCGATGTCCTTTAAAGGATATGCAAATTAAAAAAAAAATCGACACACAAAAATGAGCCCGAGCCCGGTACACTAGAAGTAGCAGCACTTGTATTGATTTCTCTTGAATTCAAAGCAAGTGAATGGAAAACCAAATAAACACTTATTTTAAGAGCCTTTTACAGGTTTTCATGCATATTGCATTCATGGTGCTAGGCTCATAAAGTAATAGGTCAACTGACGCTGAGTGGTTGGTGTTGTCAAGGTCACAGATGTCATCTTCACTTCCCAGCACATTTCCTGATACCCTGAGGGGAGGGGGGAGATGAATTTTTTAAATCCGCATTCGATGTGGATTCAAAGATGTGACCACTGGGCTGGCCAGTGCTGCAGCTTTCACAACAAATATAAGAGGTGTTAAACTCCATACAGTAGAGAGTTCCAGAGACATGGACAAGTTGTGGGGGGAAAATGGTAGGCAACACAAGAGATGGTTCAGAATTGGCAGGCTGAGCATGGGATACATGCGGGCCTGTGCCTTTGTGGAAGATAGCTAGGAGAAGAAGAGGTCAACCCCGGTCAAATTATAAATAGGGTGTATGGTAACTGTTGTTTCATATTGTGTGTTTATAATGCTGGTTGTGTGTGTGTGTCTGTAATATTCTGATGTTTTAGCAGTCTGCTATATTTAACAATAAAGAAACCAACAGTTTTCCTTTCTCTTTTAAGTTCTACTTTATACTGATGATGTCATTTTGTGTATGTTGTTACTTACTGACACCTCGCTGTCATGACAGACAATAGTTTGTTACATTGTGCTTCAAATACGGCACAATATCTACAACCCATGGCAGGGACCAGGGATGGAATTACACAAAGCCTGGGCTGAATTGTAGAGACCATGTGTTGTCCATTCAGCATGATCCCTCTCTCGGTCTGCCAAGTTTACTCCAGAGAAAGGTAACACCAATACTAATACTTCTGGAACAAGACAAACTGCAGAAGCTGCCGGATCAGCAAAACAAAGTTCTAATGGAGCTTCAATCCTAGACCAGTTGCCGACCAAAGGTTTGGGCCTGCTCTGTCCTGCCATGACATTTAGTCAATGTTGGTTGGTGAGTTCTCTTGAAGATAGGTGTAATTCCTAAGTTGAATGTATTACTGTTCAGTTCGTTTGAGCCCTGAGTTAGGTTAGTGTAGTGATTTTGCTCCATAGCTGGTATCAAAGTTTCACCTCATCATCTTGTTACTCTTGTGCCTTGAGGTGTCGAATGAAGCATAAACAGCGTGATAGTGCCTTTTTATGGGCTTAATATTATTTTTCTTCGAGCAATAGGAAAAATCCCCTGCTGGTTTGCTAGGTTAGTCACAGGTTAAGGACAGGAAAATCTGACCAAGGGGGATCCGTCCCTCCTGGCAAACCAGAACCCTGTTGGCCCTAAAAGGTCTGTGTTGTAAAGCGCTTGTCTCCAAGTTATAGAAATCTCCTTCCTAATTCCAAGCTCAGGAACCTGTGGTGTGTGGATGACTGGTGCTGGAACCTCACATCTGTGGAGAGGCGTATCAGAATGTAAACATGTCCCGATTCAGCATAGCACACACAGATTGGCTGGGATTCAGCACAGCACAGATGAATTGGCTGGGATTCAGCACAGTAGACACAGATTGTCTGGGATTTAGCACAGAACACACGGATTGGCTGGGATTCAGCACATCACACATGGATTGGCTGGGATTCAGCACAGCACACACAGATTGGCTGGGATTCAGCACAGCACACACAGATTGGCTGGGATTCAGCACAGCACACACGGATTGGCTGAGATTCAGCACAGCACACACGGATTGGCTGGGATTCAGCACAGCACACACGGATTGGCTGGGATTCAGCACAGAACACACGGATTGACTGGGATTCAGCATAGCTTGGTCATGCTTGCTGCACAGGTTTTAGGTTGTTCATAGCTTACAGACTCCAACTCAACGCCCAGCAGGAGGAGCATATATCCTGATATAAACACAACAGAACAGTAACACTTTTGTTTAGACGAACATCTTGGTTTATAATATGGCTTTCAACCAATAGAAAAGTGTAACAGATCCAGTGCCAACCACAAGGTAGGGTTTGACCAAACAAAAATGGATGGCGGACAATGGGAAGTAGGGGTGTGTCACAGTAATGGCTTTAAATTTGTTAATGTGGTAGCAGACATGTTGTATTATAATGCAATGACAAAATGTCAGCGATGTATAAGCCGTTGACAGATACGGGAAGTTGCTTAATGCGATTAATCATCCCATGACACTTAATCAGTTAAGTACCTTCCGGTTAAAAGTCGAGGACACTTTTGCGCGCCTCAGGAGTACTGGTTATATGGTGCTAAAGTCATGCTGTTTATAGACCCGTCGGCAGTTTATGGGCTTAAAAGAGGGTTTAAAGGCGGTAGGTCGACTTTGTTGTACCAGGTTTGAATCCAAATAGCTCTGCATAATTTTGCAGAGAGACCTGTCGAAAGCGTTGCAGAGCACGAACTCCTTAGCTCCAGCCACGACCCTCAGGAGTCACTGAGAATACTGCAATCGTGAACGGAATGGCGGAGTCTGCAATCGAACCCACAACCTTTAGAGCACGAGGCAGGCGGCTTAATGAGTCTTCTAGTCTCTACTTCCTTCTTCTCCTTCTGTGAGCACCAAACAATACTATGTGTGTTTATTTATGTAACTAATGAGTCAGAAGGATTATGGGAGTGGGTAACAAGAGACTAGTTCTGTCTTGTATTTGGGAACACGGTCATCCATACATCACGGTTCTGAACCAAAATATTTAAGGGGTGGTGTTGTCAGTGTGACACCATCTGCCTTCACTTCCAAGATGTTTCCTGAAAGCAAATTTTAAGCTGTTTTTTTTTTTTTAAGCGCTCGCTTTGATTTCAAGTGTAGTCCACGCACACTATTTATAGTAGTGATGGACATAATTTTACGTGTGGATTAGCTTTCCCTAATAAGTGTCCCTCGCCATCAGGCGAACCTACTCCGACTTCAGAGGTAATTGTAATTTACGTCCCCAAGTCAAGGACGACATGTCAACATTTTAGTCCATCTGTCCGGTGTAGAGGTTGAACCGCTTACCTCGGCATCAGCACAACGAATGTTTAAGAACACGCGTTCTTACCCATTCGGCCATGCGGACCTGCTAAGCTGGGTTGACCTAGGACCTATTACAAATCCCGCCTTGATGCAGATTTGAACCCATGTCGACAGTGCTGGCACTTCTAGCTAACACCGCCCCTAAATACTGGTACCATTGCTAATTAATTTGCATTACACCTGGTAACTTTATTTGCAACCACACAACGGAAACAGATCGTGAGAAAAATGTCACATTGTGTATGCGAGTGACAGAACGACGACGGTGTAGAGGGATGTCTCCTGACCTTAAAGTCGCCGTGCTTTGAAAATAAATCTGGGTCAGATAAGAAAATTAGATCGTTGGAAAGCGGTCCCTGGATGTTTCAGTGTTTATAAATGTACCTGGTACTCTGAAACTAGTGACATTTCTCCCTGGCGCTTGCGGTGTCTTTCGTTGATATTGAATTCACTGTAGAGGCACTTGAAGCTGTGGGGGGCTTAAACAGCAGGATACTTGTAACTTCACCGGTGGGTTCAAGTTATGTTTAAACTTTAACTTAACTGATTCAGTTTCATCATTATTGTCTTCTACTTTTGCCTTCAAACGTCGTGAGGAGGAATAATTGGCACTCCAGAGCCCGATTGGTGGCACTGGATAGTGTCATTCTATGTGATTGTACAATGTCTTTAATGTCGCCAATCCATTTTTTGTTTTTGTTTTCTAAGGCGTCCTCTTGCAGATGCTCTTTGATGTAGGGCCAGTGCTGGTAGTTGATGGTGTTACATTCTAACGAGATAACAAACTATTTGATCTTCTGTCTTTCAATAAATGTGACATTATAGTCTGTCCGGAAATTTATGCCTTCATTCAAGATCAATTATTTTGAAAACTATCTGTTGCATCGTTATGAAATTTTTCCAGCCGTCTTATATTTACCCCCACCCAAGGAATATGTCTTTGATATGTCCAAAAACAACTTAAATCATTAAAAGCGGCATCATTCCTTTGATGTTTTGCTTAACAACTAGTGATTTCTTGTTAAAAAAGTTATGTTTACGGTAATGAGGACCTGCAAATTCAGATGACAAACAAAGGCGTATCTGGATTCGTATGGGAGTGGGTGCAATCAAAGAAGTAGCTTACAGTCGACAGAATCGGCTGCATTGCACCGGGTTTTTATCCCATATGGCTCAGTTTCTTTCCGCAGCGCGGAAAGCGTCGCACAAAGCACGAACTCCGTAGCTCCAGCGACGACCCTCGGCAGTCTCTGAATAAAATGAATGACGTGGCCCGGACAGACAGAAAGGTAGGTAGGTAGGTAGGTAGGTAGGCAGAAAGATAGGTGGGTGGATGGATGGCTGGCTGGCTGGCTGAGTGGGTGGATCGGTCGGTCGGTGGGTCGGTCGGTCGGTGGGTGGGTGGGTGGGTCGGCAAGCAGGCAGATAGATAGATAGATAGATAGATAGATAGATAGATAGATAGATAGATATCTGTCGGTCGGTCGGTCGGTATGTGGGTGGGTGGGCCGGCAGGCAGGCAGGCAGACAGACAGATAGATTAGATAGATTAGATAGATTAGATAGATAGATAGATAGATAGATAGATAGATAGGTAGATAGATATCGGTACGTCGGTCGATCGGTCGGTGGGTGGGTGGGCCGGCAGACAGGCAGACAGCCAGACAGACAGACAGACAGATAGATAGATTAGATAGATAGATAGATAGATATCTGTCGGTCGGTCGGTCGGTATGTGGGTGGGTGGGCCGGCAGGCAGGCAGGCAGACAGACAGATAGATTAGATAGATTAGATAGATTAGATAGATAGATAGATAGATAGATAGATAGATAGATAGATAGGTAGATAGATAGGTAGATAGATAGATAGGTAGATAGATAGGTAGATAGATAGATAGGTAGATAGATAGGTAGATAGATAGATAGGTAGATAGATAGATAGGTAGATAGATAGATAGATAGATAGATAGATAGATAGGTAGATAGATAGGTAGATAGGTAGATAGATAGGTAGATAGATAGATAGATAGGTAGATAGATAGGTAGATAGATAGGTAGGTAGATAGATAGATAGGTAGATAGATAGATAGATAGATAGATAGGTAGATAGATAGATAGATAGGTAGATAGATAGGTAGATAGGTAGATAGATAGATAGATAGATAGATAGGTAGATAGATAGATAGATAGGTAGATAGATAGATAGATAGGTAGATAGATAGGTAGATAGATAGATAGGTAGATAGATAGGTAGATAGATAGATAGGTAGATAGATAGATAGATAGGTAGATAGATAGATAGATAGATAGGTAGATAGATAGATAGATAGGTAGATAGATAGATAGATAGATAGATAGATAGGTAGATAGATAGGTAGATAGATAGATAGATAGATAGATAGATAGATAGGTAGATAGATAGATAGATAGATAGATAGGTAGATAGATAGATAGATAGATAGATAGATAGATAGGTAGATAGATAGATAGATAGATAGATAGATAGATAGATAGATAGATAGATAGATAGATAGATAGGTAGATAGATAGGTAGATAGATTAGATAGATTAGATAGATAGATAGATAGGTAGATAGATAGATAGATAGATAGATAGATAGATAGATAGATAGATAGATAGGTAGATAGATAGGTAGATAGATATCGGTACGTCGGTCGATCGGTCGGTGGGTGGGTGGGCCGGCAGGCAGGCAGACAGGCAGACAGACAGACAGACAGACACATAGATAGATTAGATAGATAGATAGATAGATAGATAGATAGATAGATAGATAGATAGATAGATAGATAGATATCGGTAGGTCGGTGGGTCGGTCGGTCGGTCGGTCGGTCGGTGGATGGGTCAGCCAACCGGCAGACATTCAGACAGACAGACAGACAGACAGACAGACAGACAGATAGATTGATTGATTGATTGATTTCCACCAGAAACCGGGCCTTGTCAGCTAGTTTATTTATATAATCACGTTTCATGAAAGAACCCACATTTGGAGACGCCTCTGAATCTTCGCGCTGTTTGTTTGAAAACGAAAGTCACGTGAAAATTTTGAATAATTTGGGTCGAATCTTGGGGAAGCTGTAAAACTGTTAAAATCATGGACGTAATCTTTAAGTCATAATTAATATACCGTATATAAGCTAACTTTGAAATCTGCTGTAAAATCTCCAGAACAAAAATTTTTTTGTTGGGTGGACATAATGATAAGGTTATATACTAAATCTCATCATTTTATCTCAGCCCGTTACTGAGATATTGAATTTTATATTGAGGCAAACAAAAAAAAACACACTAGTCTGTCCGGAAATTTATGCCTTCATTCAAGATCAATTATTTTGAAAACTATCTGTTGCATCGTTATGAAATTTTTCCAGCCGTCTTATATTTACCCCCACCCAAGGAATATGTCTTTGATATGTCCAAAAACAACTTAAATCATTAAAAGCGGCATCATTCCTTTGATGTTTTGCTTAACAACTAGTGATTTCTTGTTAAAAAAGTTATGTTTACGGTAATGAGGACCTGCAAATTCAGATGACAAACAAAGGCGTATCTGGATTCGTATGGGAGTGGGTGCAATCAAAGAAGTAGCTTACAGTCGACAGAATCGGCTGCATTGCACAGGGTTTTTATCCCATATGGCTCAGTTTCTTTCCGCAGCGCGGAAAGCGTCGCACAAAGCACGAACTCCGTAGCTCCAGCGACGACTCTCGGCAGTCTCTGAATAAAATGAATGACGTGGCCCGGACAGACAGAAAGGTAGGTAGGTAGGTAGGTAGGTAGGCAGAAAGATAGGTGGGTGGATGGATGGATGGCTGGCTGGCTGAGTGGGTGGATCGGTCGGTCGGTGGGTCGGTCGGTCGGTGGGTGGGTGGGTGGGTCGGCAAGCAGGCAGACAGACAGATAGATAGATAGATAGATAGATAGATAGATAGATAGATAGATAGATATCTGTCGGTCGGTCGGTATGTGGGTGGGTGGGCCGGCAGGCAGGCAGGCAGACAGACAGATAGATTAGATAGATTAGATAGATTAGATAGATAGATAGATAGATAGATAGATAGATAGATAGATAGATAGGTAGATAGATAGATAGGTAGATAGGTAGATAGATATCGGTACGTCGGTCGATCGGTCGGTGGGTGGGTGGGCCGGCAGGCAGGCAGACAGGCAGACAGGCAGACAGACAGACAGACAGACAGATAGATAGATTAGATAGATAGATAGATAGATAGATAGATAGATAGATAGATAGATATCTGTCGGTCGGTCGGTCGGTATGTGGGTTTGTGGGCCGGCAGGCAGGCAGACAGACAGATAGATTAGATAGATTAGATAGATAGATAGATAGATAGATAGATAGATAGATAGATAGATAGATAGATAGATAGATAGATAGATAGATAGATAGATAGGTAGATAGATAGGTAGATAGATATGTAGATAGATAGATAGGTAGATAGATAGGTAGATAGATAGATAGGTAGATAGATAGATAGATAGATAGATAGGTAGATAGATAGGTAGATAGATAGGTAGATAGATAGGTAGATAGATAGATAGATAGGTAGATAGATAGATAGATAGATAGGTAGATAGATAGGTAGATAGATAGGTAGATAGGTAGATAGATAGATAGATAGGTAGATAGATAGATAGATAGGTAGATAGATAGATAGATAGGTAGATAGATAGATAGATAGATAGATAGGTAGATAGATAGATAGATAGGTAGATAGATAGATAGATAGGTAGATAGATAGGTAGATAGATAGGTAGATAGATAGATAGGTAGATAGATAGATAGATAGGTAGATAGATAGATAGATAGATAGGTAGATAGATAGATAGATAGATAGGTAGATAGATAGATAGATAGATAGATAGGTAGATAGATAGATAGATAGATAGGTAGATAGATAGATAGATAGGTAGATAGATAGATAGGTAGATAGATAGATAGGTAGATAGATAGGTAGATAGATAGATAGATAGATAGATAGATAGATAGATAGATAGATAGGTAGATAGATAGATAGATAGATAGATAGATAGGTAGATAGATTAGATAGATAGATAGATAGATAGATAGATAGATAGATAGATAGATAGATAGATAGATAGATAGATAGGTAGATAGATAGGTAGATAGATATCGGTACGTCGGTCGATCGGTCGGTGGGTGGGTGGGCCGGCAGGCAGGCAGACAGGCAGACAGACAGACAGACAGATAGATAGATTAGATAGATAGATAGATAGATAGATAGATAGATAGATAGATAGATAGATAGATAGATAGATATCGGTAGGTCGGTGGGTCGGTCGGTCGGTCGGTGGATGGGTCAGCCAACCGGCAGACATTCAGACAGACAGACAGACAGACAGACAGACAGACAGATAGATTGATTGATTGATTGATTTCCACCAGAAACCGGGCCTTGTCAGCTAGTTTATTTATATAATCACGTTTCATGAAAGAACCCACATTTGGAGACGCCTCTGAATCTTCGCGCTGTTTGTTTGAAAACGAAAGTCACGTGAAAATTTTGAATAATTTGGGTCGAATCTTGGGGAAGCTGTAAAACTGTTAAAATCATGGACGTAATCTTTAAGTCATAATTAATATACCGTATATAAGCTAACTTTGAAATCTGCTGTAAAATCTCCAGAACAAAAATTTTTTTGTTGGGTGGACATAATGATAAGGTTATATACTAAATCTCATCATTTTATCTCAGCCCGTTACTGAGATATTGAATTTTATATTGAGGCAAACAAAAAAAAACACACTATAGGTGTTCATCCCACCGTCTGTCCGATAACATCATGTCTGACTCGGTCTCGGATATTTAAGTTGTCAGCTCTCCTCAAGCATCTCATATCACAGGTGTTCATTTTGCGTTAGTGTAATCTGGATAATATCCAAGTTTGACATTGATAGCTTAGAGTTAGTATGAATATGTTATTTATTATTTGACGTTTTGCGGACATATGTATATTTTGATGTATCAGTATGGGTGATAGTTGATATATAAACACACCTGATTTTTGACATCTGATTTCGATTTCTGTGTCTGTTCTGCCATCTTCTGTGATCATACTTCCAAGATATTTGAATTCTTTAACTTCAGTGCTGAAGGATAATATACCGCCAAATGTGACCTCTCATTTGGACACACAAAGGCGATATACGTCTTACTAGGGTCATCGTGCCGTCTCCCTTGCCTAGGGGTTAGCGACATTCTCCGTTATCTCGTATATCCATGTGAGGAACGTAACTTGCGCGAGAATCGTTAGCGGTTCTCGCCGCGTTGGTAACTTACCGGGTTTGTGAGCCGGCCGCTCAGAAAGCAATGGCAAACTACTGAGCGTAATCTTGCTTCTGCGCTTTAACTTTCTCTTGTGATAGCGGAGTTTTTTGGGGTTTATTCCACATTTGGGCAGAAATGTTAATATCTCGTCCTTGACCTAGGGACGTAAATTACAAGTACTTCAGAAGTCGGAATGGGTTCGCCTGATGGCGCAAATTCAGTCAAGTGCACTCACTAATAGTAACAACTACTAATAGTAGAAGCATGTGTGTGGAGTGCGTTCGAGTTCACAGCGAGCGAACGCAAAAAAAAAACAAACGCACTCTTGTTCCTTCAGGGAGGCGGCGGGTTCAAGTCCCAGGGTGATCACAGCGGCTCTCAATCTTTATATTATCAGTTGCAACCTCTAATATTTGCCTCTTTCCTGAACTTGTATGAGCGCTCACCAATCCATCCATCCATCATGTGCCATGCCGGTAAGCGTGGGCGGTCATGTTCTGCCATCTCACTCGATTGCCAGAGTCGTGGATCAGCTCTGTGTTTCTGTCTCGATCATGCCACGTGGCCAAGGCATCCAGGTATTTACTTCTCGGTCTTCCCCTTAGTCTTTTCTCTTCGATCTTGCCAATTGTCATCAAGTTCTCCAAGTCATTTCTTCTCATAACATGCCCAAAAAATTGTGACTGTCTACGTCTAATATCTCTAATCAGTTTACGATCTTCAATACCTGTGCATTTATTTGGGGCGAATATACCAACAATACAATGTCTATGGTACAGCTGGAGATTTTTTTTTTTTTTTTTGCGTTCGTCCGCTTTGAACCCAAGCATAGTCCATACAGGTGCTATTACTAATGCACTGGAATGAATTTTGCGTGTGAATTAGCTTTCTCTGCTACCAGAGTCCCTCGCCATCAGGTAAACCCACTCCGACTTCAGTGGTGCTTGTAATTTATGCCCCCCCCCCCCCCAGTCAAGGACGAGAAGTCAGCATTTTAGTCCAACTGACCGGTGTAGGGGTTGAACCCGCTACCTCGGCATCAGCACACCGGAAGTTTAAGAACGCTCCTGTCCGTTCGACCATACAGACCTTAGTTGAAGATTAAATGGAGATTTATTTCTCACTCAGAACAACAAGAGCTGACATGGAGTGGGGGTCGGGGAAGAGAGAGAGAGAGAGTGTGTGTGTGTGTTTCTGTGTGGCGAAGTAGTTAAGCTGTCTGCCTCGCGTTATGAAGGTCGTGCCTTCATTCAGATCACGGTTGCAATGTTTCCGGAGTTTCCTTGGGGGTCGTCGCTGGAGATACGGAGTTCGTGATTTGTGCGCTGATCTCAGCTTGCTGTTCTGCCAAAAGAGACCGAGCCAGATGGAGTAAACCCTAGTGCAATGAAATCGACCCTTACGACGTGTGAGCTGCATGCAGCACGTTTTACATGATAACTTCAATCGCTGCTATTGATGCATCCACAAGGAAACGTCGACGGACACCGGAATAACCACATGGGTGATCAGGTGTGACCTGGATAGAACACACATTGAGAAAATAATAAAATATGTTAGCATATGGGAGGAGAGTTTGGCTGAAATAGTTGAGCATCTAAGCTCCACTGGGGGATAAAAGAAAGAAAAGAAGAAGTACCTTATATAAGTCGTGTCTCTCCACAACCCTTTTTAAAAATATATATTTAGGGCTCATGGTGCCTCAGGGGCAACAGCAGCCCCATGAGTTGTCAAGTCCCTGTATGTCCTTCGGATGACCGCTTCTAAAAAAGTCGCTTAAAAGTCGACAGGGTCGACTTCATTGCACCGGGTTTTATCCCATATGGCTCGGTCTCTTTCCGCAGCACGGAAAGCGTCGCACAAAGCACGAACTCCGTAGCTTTTAGCGACGACCACAGGAGTCTCCGAAACATTTAACTCGTAAACCGAAGGACGCGGCCCGGAATCGAACCCACAACCTTCGGAGCACGAGTCAAACGGCTTGACCACTTCGCCACAGAGACTCCCGGATGACCGCTTTTGCCGGTGACCAAGACTAGATCAAAGTGCAGATGACTACACTTTGATCTTAGCTAAAAATGCCGAGAAGCGATCTAGAAAAGTTAGCTGCATGTCCTTTACAGAACGTAGCAGTCAACCCCCAGCATTTTTTGGCTGTTCGTGATTCCTGGGCAAGTTTCCTTCAGTAGTTTGCCATTGCTTTCTGACCAGCACCCATACCATTTCATAAAATCAACGTAAGGCGGTCTGCTGCAAAATCGCCCTCATCTGTGTTTCGTACTCGGGTATGCGGGATTCCGAACTGCATCCGTAACTTCTTCGCCACGGAGAAGCGATGGCTGAGTGGTCTCGAGGTATGGTGTCCGCCTCGAGTGCTGGAGGTCCCGGGTTCAGGCCCCGGTGAGGACCGGGATTTATTTAAAAAATCCACCAGGACTTCCAGTAATAAAATTTCCCCTGGTCTCTGGGTAGTGAGATCGGACGCCCGTGTGTATTGTTGCACACGTAAAAAATCCCTTGGCAGTTGGAAATCGAAAAAGAGTAGCCTAACGGCGCTGCCCGGGCAAAATTTCGAGTTAAAAATCTACCCAAAGTATTTCAGGATCCTCGCCGATGCAACGGAGTTCGTGCATTGAGCTGAGTTTCTCCAGACTCAGGTTTGAGTTAGGAGGGAAACGGAGCACTTATGGGTTAAACCGTGTGCCGTGATGTTGATCCAACGACTAAACTAAACTAAACTAAACTCTAATCATTAATTGTAGACAGTATTTTCGATGAATTGGCCACAACGGTGTCCCGTAACTATCAAAACACCCGCGTTTAGAAAATGCCTGGCAAGTATGGAGTATCACGTTCTTGAACATTCCGTGTCCATCTGGGTGATTATAATCCATCTACACGGGGAAACTAATACACAGAAATGGAGCAAGGCGCTGATAACGATAGCTAGCTAACAATACAAATGATTCAGCTGTGTCTAGAATACATTATTCCCCTAATTTGTTTGGGTAAGTAGTTGATTGGTAGTTGTCCTCTGTGCAATGTGGCCATTCCCATTGCTTCTCGTCTGCTAGAAATAGCCTATTTATACTTTCTACTTTATGGCGCAGATTAATTACTTATCTATCGTCTTTAAGCTCACAAGTGAAATAGACAGAATTCTTATAGAAGTATGATACATTTTATTATATATAAACATTAGTTTCGTGTACTGTACATTCACAACTACAGTTTGTGAAGAAAACGCTGAAATAATCGGATCGCAAACGCCGCGTCTCTTTCACATCTGGGTCACAGCTTATCTTAAGTAAGTCTTCTTAGTGAGTGAAGTGTGTCTTGAAACTATAACGATTCATTACTTGCTTATCTAAACTAATATACAAACTACATAAATGGTCGTAAAGAAGAAAGACAAACAATGGTTTCATAGATGGCATGCACGGAAGAAGAGTTTGCGAAGAGGCCGGCGAACGAATGATGCCATCGTGTGTTGTGGGCTGGTGCGCCGTCTGCTTCCATTCAACAGCCTGAAACAAGGTTCTACATGTAGCGCCTCAGAACGCACAGATAAAGCAGAACAGTGGGCTTTTCGGTGTAAGAAATTATATTTTTACATCAACGTGCCCTTGTCGAGAATTGTGATGAATGCCGACATGTTTGAAAGCCCATCAAAGTTCATACGCTGTAGTAGTGTAAACTAGCGTAAACAGATCAGTCACAGTAGTACTACTTAGTACTACACACCTTGTTCTGGGTCACGATTGCCTTACTTAATAATGGTTGGCCCCAAACTATATATAAACATTGTAAGTTATAACAATATAACTATATAGCGAATATTCATGTTTTACTGTCTCCAAGCGTACACTTAAAGTATGAGAGTGGTGTTCTAGAAATGAGATACACAGTAATCCAACAGAGGCTAACTATCTGTATCTATAAAGTATAATAATGTTTAAAGAATGTCTGACAAGAAAGAACTCACAATTCCCATTAAACAAACAACTTGAACAAACTCCTTGGGCATCCAGTGGCCCTGTTAGACGTGTTTGCTCAGTGAGGTAGGCAGTTTCACCAACCTTTCTATGGCTTTCTGTACTTTGAAAACAAAATACAAATTTTACATCATCATCATCTTCCACTTTTGCCGTCTCTTGGGGAGGAACACAATTTACAATCTGAGATATTACGAAAGGGTTTATTAGTTGGGTGAAAGGCGGCCTGAATGTGAGTCAAAGCTGCTAGAGTGCAAATCTAACAAGTATATAAGAGACTACTTGCAATGAGACCACATATTGCTGTTGATAAGTAATCAATTGATTTAGAGAACATATGTCTCCAAATCCCGATATATAAAATACTACACAAGTGTACGATTAGCCCATAAACAACTTCACACCACTTGATGTCAAGGCTACTGGACCCAAACATGGCAGGCTTATTCAAATAGCATGCATGGGGTTTGGAGTATGGTATGGAGGGGGAGGAGTGACTTAGAGAGGTATGTTATAGAGGTAAGGGAGATAGGGTACGAGGATGGTGGAGGGGCCTAGAGAAGTATGAAGAGAGTGGACTGGTTTAGAGAGGTAAGGTGTGAAGGGAGTGTATAAGTAAAGGACCTTTTATAAGCCTTCAGACTCATCTCCTCTCATCTTGTTCCTCTTGTACCTTGCAGTGTTGAGGTTAGCCTTTAAACTAATCTCATCTGGTTCCTCTTGTATCTTGCAGTGACGAGGTGAGCCTTCAAAGTCATCTTCTTGTTCCTCTTGTACCTTGCGGTGTCAAGGTGAGCCTTCAAAGCCATCTCATCTTATCTCATCTGGTTCCACTTGTACCTTGCAGTGTCGAGGTGAGCCTTCAAACTCACCTCATCTCATCTCATCTCATCTTGTTCCTCTTGTACCTTGCAGTGTTGAGGTGAACCTTCAGACTCATCTCATATTGTTCCTCTTGCACCTTGCAGTGTTGGGGTGAGCCTTCAGACTCATCTCATCCTGTTCCTCTTGTACCTTGCAGTGTTGGGGTGAGCCTTCAGACTCATCTCATCCTGTTCCTCTTGTACCTTGCAGTGTTGGGGTGAGCCTTCAGACTCATCTTGTTCTTCTTGTACCTTGCAGTGTTGATGTTAGCCTTCAAATTCATCTCATCTTGTTCTTCTTGTACCTTGCAGTGTTGAGATGAGCCTTCAGACTCATCTCATCTTGTTCTTCTGTACCTTGCAATGTCGAGGTGAGCCTTCAGACTCATCTTGTTCCTCTTGTACCTTGCAGTGTTGAGATGAGCCTTCAGACTCATCTTATCTTGTTCCTCTTGTACCTTGCAGTGTCATGATGAGCATGATGAGCCTTCAGACTCATCTCATCTGGTTCCTCTTGTACCTTGCAGTGTCATGATGAGCATGATGAGCCTTCAGACTCATCTCATCTGGTTCCTCTTGTACTTTGCAGTGTCATGATGAGCATGATGAGCCTTCAGACTCATCTCATCTTGTTCCTCTTGTACCTTACAGTGTCAAGGTGAGCTTTCAGGCTGAGTGGGCATGTATTGCTAGTTCCATATTTTTATAGACCAATCGATGATGAGGTCAGTACACTGCTGGCTTCCTTTACAGAGATGGGGTGAAGAGTGGTTTATAGAGGCATGGTATGGAGAATATGGTATAAGAATGACAAAACACAATATAATAAGATACATAATGACACATGAGATATATACATATAAGTTAAGTTAAAAGTCCATAGTAGAAAGTTAGTTGCATATCCTTTACAGGATGTCGCAATCAACCCCAGCATGTTTAACTGTTTCTGATTTATTGGCAGGTTTACGTTAAGTAGTTTGCCATTGCTTTCTGAATGACCAGCATTCATGTAATTTTATAAAAAACCAATGCAAGGCATTCTGCTGACAAATCGGCTGCAGCTGTGTTTTGAATTTGGTGTGCAGGATTACGAACTGAGTCCTTAGCCCCTTCGCCACGGAGTCGCCCCATAGCAGAAACCGGCTGTATGTGTGTGAAGTGTTGGGATCATCACATTTTGTAGACCTGAGTGGCTATGTGAAGTGTTGGGATCATCACATTTTGTAGACTTGAGTGGTTATGTGAAGTGTTAGGACCATCACATTTTGTAGACCTGAGTGGTTATGTGAAGTGTTAGGACCATCACATTTTGTAGACCTGAGTGGTTATGTGAAGTGTTAGGACCATCACTTTTTGTAGACCTGCGTGGCTATGTGAAGTGTTGGGATCATCACATTTTGTAGACCTGAGTGGTTATGTGAAGTGTTGGGATCATCACATTTTGTAGACCTGAGTGGTTATGTGAAGTGTTAGGACCATCACTTTTTGTAGACCTGCGTGGCTATGTGAAGTGTTGGGATCATCACATTTTGTAGACCTGAGTGGTTATGTGAAGTGTTGGGATCATCACATTTTGTAGACCTGAGTGGTTATGTGAAGTGTTAGGACCATCACATTTTGTAGACCTGAGTGGTTATGTGAAGTGTTAGGACCATCACATTTTGTAGACCTGAGTGGTTATGTGAAGTGTTAGGACCATCACATTTTGTAGACCTGAGTGGTATGTGAAGTGTTAGGACCATCACATTTTGTAGACCTGAGTGGTTATGTGAAGTGTTAGGACCATCACTTTTGTAGACCTGCGTGGCTATGTGAAGTGTGGGATCATCACATTTTGTAGACCTGAGTGTTATGTGAAGTGTTGGGATCATCACATTTTGTAGACCTGAGTGGTTATGTGAAGTGTTGGGATCATCACATTTTGTAGACCTGAGTGGTTATGTGAAGTGTTGGGATCATCACATTTTGTAGACCTGAGTGGTTATGTGAAGTGTTGGGATCATCACATTTTGTAGACCTGAGTGGTTATGTGAAGTGTTGGGATCATCACATTTTGTAGACTTGAGTGGTTATGTGAAGTGTTAGGACCATCACATTTTGTAGACCTGAGTGGTTATGTGAAGTGTTAGGACCATCACATTTTGTAGACCTGAGTGGTTATGTGAAGTGTTAGGACCATCACTTTTTGTAGACCTGCGTGGCTATGTGAAGTGTTGGGATCATCACATTTTGTAGACCTGAGTGGTTATGTGAAGTGTTGGGATCATCACATTTTGTAGACCTGAGTGGTTATGTGAAGTGTTAGGACCATCACATTTTGTAGACCTGAGTGGTTATGTGAAGTGTTAGGACCATCACATTTTGTAGACCTGAGTGGTTATGTGAAGTGTTGGGATCATCACATTTTGTAGACCTGAGTGCATGCAGCTGTAGATAGTCAGTCTCTCCCTCTCATAGTGAATGTTGAGAGCTGACCTTGAATATTCATTCAACCATGCTTATGCCATTGTCATTGTAACATCCTAACCTTATACCATCGTGCCCGCTGTATATGCATAAAAGTGAAAGAAAATTAAAAAGGTGGAAATTAGTGAAGAACTGTGGATTTGTAGAAGATAAAGGTGCAAAAAATGCAATATACACATTGCAAACACTAAATGAAAAATCAATAGAGGCACAGGAAGACATAAAGTTGTGTGACCTATAAAGAACAACTTTATATCTTTTACCAAGGAATTTGATAAATAGAAACATGGTGAAATAATCAACATGTTGGAGAATATTAAAATTAATGGGAAAGATTTCAGAATAATAAACAATATTTAGTGGAAACTAGTAACAGAAAATAAAAATTGGTGAATCAGCCATGTGTACATGTGGATTGACACCACAGAAAACAGTTTGCATATTCCAAGACTATCCAAAATACCACATATCTAAGCAAACCTTCTGGCCAAGAGAAACTATAGTGGAGAATAAACTCTATGGACCACTGAGTGAACTAAAAAGACAGAGAAGTTCATACAAGAGACAACATTGCAGACATAGACAAATTTCAAGCGAATGAAAAAAGAAAAATAAATATAATAATCAGGAAAATGATGTTGTTCAACATCAGCATTTGAATTAATTTTTAACCTGTAGTCAACAATGTCATCAGTAAATGCAGCATTGAAGAAGAAAAGAAGAGATGAGGAATGAGAAGACATAGAAGTACAAACAAACAAAGACATATTATTTTCAAACGGTCACAAATTGGGTATGCAGGCCCATCTTCCAAGCAGCCTTTCTAGCCACTCATCTTTCACAAGCAATAACACACAATGACATGCACAGAACAAACATACACATCCGTACAAATACAAACACACACACAGTTAGACACATAGTCTCACGTGGTGTCACACAGATAGACACATACATACATGCATGCACAGAGAGGAAGAAAGAGAAAGGTACATCAACACATATGTAGTACATTTAAAATATGTGCATTATTTAGTATTGTTAATGGTAATGTGATATCGTAAAACTCAGTGATCAGTATGATATATATATTGGAAAAGCTTTCGGTTGAGCAAGTAGGAATTTGTAGTTTTCCGGTTAAGGAGAAGAAGAGAAGGAGGAGAAGATAATCGAGACTGTACAGTTTAAAAAAGTCGCTTAAAAGTCGACAAGGTTGACTTCATCGCACCGGGTTTTATCCCATATGGCTCAGTCTCTTTCCGCAGCGCGGAAAGCGTCACACAAAGCACGAACTCCGTAGCTTTTAGCGACGACCCACAGGAGTCTCCGAAACATTTAACTCGTAAACCGAAGGGTGCGGCCTGGAATTGAACCCACAACCTTCAGAGCATGAGTCAAACGGCTTGACCACTTCACCACAGAGACTCCCCTGTACAGTTTATCACAGTTTATAGTAACCACTGATTGTTTCCCATCACACAGATGCTGTGTGCCCTGTCCAGCTGACACAATGGTTGAGTCATTCGGTGGGACCAGGCTACACGTCAGTGACATTGTGGTCATTGGCTTGTATTTTGCATTTGTCCTCTTTGTGGGTCTATGGGTAAGTCAGTTGTGATTGACAGTTGCTGAATCATTAATTTTTTTTCTTATTTGAACTCTCACTTTGAACCCAAGCATAGCCCATACACGTGCTACTACTTCTAGTGCGCTGGACTGATCTTTGCGTGTGGATTAGCTTTCCCTATTACCAGTGTCCCACACCATCAGGCGAACCCACTCAGACTTCTGAGGTATTTGTAATGAACATCCCCAAGTCAAGGAAGTGAAGTCAACATTTTAGTCCAGCTGGCAAGTGCAGGAGTTGAACCCGCTACCTCGGCATCAGCACACTGGATGTGTAAGAATGAATGCTCTTATCCATCTGGCCTTGCTGACCTCCTTGAGTCATTAACTGTAGACATATGTAAAAGATAAGTGCAGGACCTTTCCACATCTTGGGTTGTATGAGGTATATGGTGCTAATCCCATTTTTGTGTAGATGATGGGTGATGTGATCGTTACAACACCGGCCGCCTTCACTTCCCAGGGGAGGTCAGCAAGGCCAAGAGGTTTAACATGCTTCTCTCTGGTGACCATGATGTTGTTGGCCCATTCCACACACAGGTCAATTGGACTTAAATATTGATTTCTTGTCCTCGCCTTGGGGACGTCAATTACAAGTACCTCAGAAGTCGGAGTGGGCTCACTAATGGTAGGGGAACTTCTAACCCTTATGCAAAAATCAGTCCATTGAAAAAATCAGTCCATTACACTATTTACTATTAGCAACAACTGCTAGAACAGTGATTCTCAACGGTGGGGAATTCCCCCCAGGGGGGAATTTTAGGGTTTCGGGGGGGGGGGGGGGGGGGGGGGGGGGGGGGGGGGAGGAAATGAAGATTATTTCAAGATCACGTTAATACAAGAACCGATTACTTGATATTGTTTTTCCCTCCATACATTACGGTTCTGTACTCCTCGCCCTTCTGATATTCATCTTATAACGTAAGGAGACCCACAAATCACCACGTTTTATGTAGACATCAAAACTTGTTCTAGTATGTGTAATTAAAGTTAGCTTCCATTATTTTTACGTATACTATGTAGGGGCAGGGTGGGGGAGGGGAGGAATTTATAGGGAGGGAATACGAAAGGGGAGGAATGACATTCTCAACATATGGTGAAGGGGGGCATGGGCCAAAAAAGGTTGAGAACCACTGTGCTAGAAGTATTAGCACGTGTTTGGACTACGCTCAAGTTCAGAGTGAGCGAGCACTAAAAAACAACTTCCCATGACATTTATGGTACGCATGTTAGGCTGGGTCTTCCTCAGTGCCCATGTCAATTTAAAAAAAAACCAAAAACAACCCTGTCTCAATTGAGATTCTAACACACGACCATCATGCTAATCACTGGGAGATGGCGTTGAGAACACTTGGGAATCTGCTTCCTTGTGTAGAGTAAGTGAGATGGGGAGTTACCAGACATGAACATTTTGTCAAGAACACAAAACATTTGATCAGCCACCACAGAACTTGTGTGATCAGTTACTGTACGCTGGCAGATGTGTAAAGGAGGAGATTGGAGCAGCTATGGGCCTGTCCAAGTGTAACAATGACAATCCTCACTAACTCATAATCACTGTGAGAGTAAAGTAAACGTCCCCAATTCACACCATGTGTCTTAATAGGTCTATGGTGCTAGACCCATAAATTTATACGTATGATCAGTATTTGATATGTGTCAGGTCTCAGATATGTTTGAGCTACCGTATGACGTGTGACGGTTCTATCTGCTTTCTGTTTGTGCCGATTGTTGAGCAGCGCTCACAAACCCGACACTTCACATTGTGCCAATGACTTTGGGCACAGGAGCGCAATTGGGAGGGTGCGAGGATACAACTCCATCCCTGATCTTATTACTGCCAAGGATTGTAGTTATTATGCTTATTTTGAAGCACATTGTAACAAACTATCATCTGCTAAGATGGCCAGGTGCCATTCAGTCATTTGATAGGCGATGTGCACGTCAAATTCTGGGCTTGGAGAAGTTAAGGGGAGCATTTCAACATAGTTCCAGTGGAATGAATTTTGGTACCTTTTTGGAGAAAAGTCTCTATGTCAATCTCACTCTGATGAATGTAGGCCTTTCTGAACGCTCAGACGACTTGATCACCAAAGCAATGGACTTACAGTTGAAGCTCTCGGTCATCCAATAGATTCACAACCAACCAGCAAACACTCATTGATACTCCAAAATAATAACCTGCAGGTGTCTCTCTCTGTTAGTCCACATTTGATAAAGCATTTGCATCTTGCAACCCGTATTGGTTAGGCTACGCAAACCCATGTTGGTTATGCTGAGGTTGAAAATATTCCAGAATTTGTTAGTTTTGACAATACTTGGTTGACAACTCACCTTGAAATTTGCTTTTGCAGACATCACGGAAAAACAGAGGCAGTGCCGGCGGGTATTTCTTGGCTGGAAGAAACATGCACTGGATCCCTGTAGGTTGTCCTTTGTCTGTGTTATGACTTAAAATTATGCTGTATTACTGTTAACTTTTCTTGTTATTTTGGTATGAAGATTGGTTTTTGTATTATAAATATTCCAGAAGGTAACTAGTTGTCTAGTGGGAGAAATAATGATAACAAAAAAATCCACAACTGTTGTTATTTTTACAAGGGTACCATCTATTTTAGTTCAGTTAGTTACATATCCTATACAGGACGTCTCAGTCAACCCTAGCATTAGAAAAAATCCAACACATGCTCTCTAAATTATTGTTTAATTTTGTTTTGTAGTAATGATGACAGCAACCACTTTAGTGATGAGTAGAGATTTGCTTTGACAGGTTGGGGCCTCACTGTTTGCCAGCAACATTGGAAGCCTACATTTTGTGGGATTGGCTGGGTCAGGGGCAGCGGCTGGAATCTCCATTGCCAACTATGAGCTGAATGTAAGTATTTGCCTCACATATACATATTATATTGGAGAGAGATGCAGTTGGTAGGTTGGTTGTTGGGATTATCTTGCAATAATTAAAGAAGAAAAATTGAAGCTATTGAGTTTAATTATTACATGTTATAGGTCAGCATGGCCAAATGGATAAGAGATTCATTCTTAAACATCCGGTGTGCTGATGTCAAGGTTACGCGTTCAACCCCTACACCAGTCAGTTGGACTAAAATGTTGATGTCTCACCCTTGGCTTGAGGGTGTAAATTGCAAATACCTCTGAAGTCGGAGTAGGTTTGCCTGATGGCGAGGGACATTGGTAATAGGGAAAGCTAATCCACACGCAAAATTCATCCCGTGCGCTAGAAGCACGTGTGTGGGCTACTCTTGAATTCAAAACGAGCTAGCGCAAATAAAAAATAATTACATTTATGTTACATAAGAATGTTAAATATGTTACATAAGTTTAAAAGTGACATGCTACAAAAGTTACAAATGTAACAGAAGTTGCAAAAGTTACAAAAGAAACATTCTTAGAATACCCTTACCAAGAAGAAGAAGAAACAACGCAGCACACTACAAAATCTGAACATGGAGAAATGTGACTCATAAACATCTTCATGCCTCAGAAACTGAAATACTGAGCTGATATAAACACCACAGACAGCAGCATAGAAAGAACAAACATGGGAAACATGTTCCTGGTGGAAGAGGCTGGGATTTACCAACACAGGACACAGGGTATTAACTAATTGAGTGCCATGGGATGATTAATCGTGCTTAAGCAACTTCCCGTATCTGCCATGGGCTTAAATATCACCAAAATGATGTCATTGTAAAATGTTATCTCAATTAAAATATCAATACAGTAGATTTGCCTTAGTAACTGCCACATAGCGAGTTATGTATGACAGCGTTTTGGCAGTAACCCCCTTTAATTTGATATATAATACAACATGTCTGCTACAACATATTAACAACTTTTAAGTCATAACTGTGACACACCCTTACTTCCCATTTACCGCCATCCATTTTTGTTCTGTCCAAACCTACTTTTTGTTTGGAACTGAATCTGTTGAAGATACCTTGAACATGAACAGGTATGAGGCAGGGGAACTGGCAAGAGATCAAGAGTCTTTCCCGTGGGCCATGCTTCAGATGACCTGCTACAGGAACAGTGTTTCCTCTGATCTGTACTTATTTCCTCGGCTTCTATTCTTCTTCTTCTTTTGTTCACCTCCACTACTTCTGTGAGTGTTGATTAAGACCCATAAATGTATTTCTCATGCATGCTTGTTATACAGGGTGTTTGTAAAGTCTCATTACACTTTGTATGTAGGTTAAATTTGAAAAATGAAGTTCAGGAATCATTAAAAAATGTGTTAAAAAATTCATTAAATTAGTTACAATGGTCACTGATATGGTCTAATGATGTTTTGGGGAACCTGGAAAGTACCAATGAAGTATTCATTATAACTAGGTGTCGGAAATGTCTACCTATTGGCTTCAAGACATGACTGTACACGTCTCTTCATATTGTCAAATACCTTCTGCAACGTGTCTGTTCAACCAAAATATTCTTTCTTATGTTGATAACACCATTCTGTTTGGAGTGCAAAGAATTACTCCACCAGACGACAGCCATTCACAGCATATTGCTTCACGATGGACTGTGGAGCACATGATTTAATGATCGTCATGTACTTCATTTTTCTAAATTATTCTACATACAAAGTGTAGTGAGACTTTCACAACACCCTGTATATTACCCATGAATGTATTTCTCATGCATGCTTGTTAATATACTATTGTCTATGATATTCCTCAGGCCATGTTGGTGCTTATTGTCCTTGCATTCATATTTCTGCCCATCTATATCTCCTCTGGGGTAAGTCTTGTGTTGTTTTTGTGATATATCTTCATTGTTTTAGGTTTGTGTATTTTACAGTTCTCTCTCTTTTATGTCATTTAACAGTCTTGTGTTTGTGTATTATACAATTGTCTCACATTTACGCAATTTAACACTTTAACCCACAGAATAGAAAACACACTGTGGCAGAATTAATTGATGGTAACATTTTTAAGTTGCAGGTGTGTCTATTATTCCAGCCACTGTTGCTAATATTAAGCATATTTTCAAACAATGATACACTATCTTCCTACCAGTAGGGTAGGAACCTGTCCTACTAACTAGATGCGTCCAAGTGGGGTGGCGGATGTGTTGAGAATAACCGATAGATATAGAGGTTAGTTGCAAATATGTTGAACAAGTAGCTGTTGATCAACACAGGTGGTGGTCATTGAGAGGAGGTGAGTTAGTTGGTGGGTACCTATCTCTATAGCATACCTAAAACTTTGACATTGACCTATCAACAGATAAGAGATGCAATATACATATCCTTTACACCCTGCTGCCTTGCACTGGTTTCTGTTTAGACAAAGACTAGTGGAGTCAAACCATACACAGACCTGTGGAGGCAAGGGGAAACCACCATTGTATTTATGTTTATCCTTGTTAATCATGCTTCAAAACAGATTTGATAAACTCTTAACCAGTCTTGTGTCATGGCACAGAAGGAGACTCTTACTGTGATTAGCAATTAGTGAGAATCATCATCATCACACTCTGGACGGTCCATAGATGCTCCAGTCTTCTCTTTGACATCTCCATCAGCATACAGTGACTGATGCACAGTTCTGTGTTGACTGATCAAATGTCTTGTGCCCTTGACAAAATGTTCATGTCTGGCAGCTCCCTGCTTCACCCCTGTCTCCCTCACTCTGGACAAGGAAGCTGATGTCTTTAAAGTCATCTGTTCATCCTGAGAGATCAAAGGCAACAGAAGAAGAAGAAACAGTTATTTCATTTATCTATCAGTCCATTACTCAGTCAACGAGTCCATTAATCAGTGAATCAATCAAGACCCACACTTTTAATTCTGGTAAATGTTGAATTGGATAATGATTTTTTGGTGATTTCTTGACAAATTTACTTACCTTCAGTAGTTTGCCATTACTTTCTCAATGACCGGCACTCATACCACAATATTTCTTCTTCTTCTTTGTTCATTTGACATTTGTCTATATACAGGGAGGCCCCGGTTAACGTCAGGGGTTACGTGACTTTAAGTGAAACCACGTATAGCGAACACTACTTCCCATAGAATTAAATTAAATACATTGTATTATGTAATGTTTATTTTGATGGCTGTTGATATTTATTGGCTAAAAAGAGGTGGTTTGGAGGGCGAGTGGTAGAGTTATTGGGACATAGAGGCATTACATTCTGCCTCTTCATCTGAGGAATGAAACTTGTAACCTCTTCCTGTCTCTTTTCTCGAAGGCATGGTATGAGTGATCTTGGAAGCACTCAAAAGGGGATTACGTTTTTATCACCCTCTTTGATTTTGTCAGCACCTGCATGAATTGTCCTTACTGTGGTTGGAGGTACACCATGGACTTTACCGACATCAACAGCCCGATCGCCAGCCTCAAATTGACGTAACACATCTAACTTTACCTCAAGAATAACACTTTTCCTGGTTCTCTTACAACCAGACACACTACCAGCACTTTTGTGCGCTTTAAACTCATAATTATGGATTATTACACGATAAAATCCTGGAAAAATGCACTGCACAAAATGTAAAATGGCGACGTTAACGCAAAACTGACAACAACAACTGAGTAAGGAGACGTTCCACAGCGGTAACACTACTCGGCATTACGTAGTTCCTCCGCAAGCTAGCAGGAGAGTGCAGCATAGCAACACAGGTGATGACGTTATGGCGGAACGTAGTGATGTAAAGTGAAGTTATGTTCCCTGTGTGACAACGACGTTATAGTGAAACGAGGATAAATTGAAGCGACGTATAGTGGGGCCTCCCTGTATATCTGCAATATTTTCTCTTGTATGAATTTCACCGTCTTTTTTTAGGTCACTCAGTGGTCAATAGAGTTTATCTTCCACTGTTGTTTCTCTAAGCCAGAAAGCTTACCTAGATATGTAGTATTTTGGGCAAGTCTTAGAGTATGCGATCTGCTGTCTGCGCCACCAAACCACATGTGCACATGGCTGACTCACCAATCTTGAATTGTGTATAAATGTGGTTGCGTAATCTATTGTGTTCTGTTCTGAGGCGCAGAATAATGATTTGTTCTGATCTGTCCATAAAGTGGTAATTGTCATGAGCTGGTGTTGATGGCTTTCTGATTGATTCGATCATTCTTTTCTTTTGATACCATTGTATGAAAACCAGCACGAGATGGTCTGCTTCCAAATCGCCTGCAACTGTGTTTCGACCATGATATGCAGGATTGCAAATTGTGTTCAGAACGCCACTGCCACAGCACCGGCTCAGGAAATGAACACCATAAAATTAATGTTTAATTACCGCAGACACCTGTTTTTGCATGTTTTCTTCAAGTGAACTGTGGTATTTTCACATCAAACTGTGCACTACACCAAGTGGCTCATGAGATACCAGGAGTTTATCAAATATATTTTTCAGGTATACACGATGCCCCAGTATCTCCAGAGAAGGTTTGGTGGCCGGAGAATCCAGATTTTTCTCTCAATTCTGACTCTCATCATGTACATCTTCACAAAAATATCTGTGAGTATACACATTCTGTTTCATTTGTAATGAATGATGAATGATAGTGCCATATCCACTCTGTTTTGTAATAAAGTGCCATTGTAGCATATTAGTGCACTCTGTTAAATGTGTAATTATGAGCCCTAGAGCATTTTAGTTAGTGCACTGATTAATTTGTAATGGCAAAGTGGTCAAGCTGTCTGCCTCGCGCTTCGAAGCTTATGGGTTCGACTCCGGGCTACATATTTCAGATCATGAGTGTGTTTTTCTTTGAGAGTCCTGGTGGTCGTTGCTGGAGCTATGGAGTTTTTGCTTTGTGTGATGCTTTCAGCTAGCTGCCCTGCAGAAAGAAACTGAGCCATATGGGATAAGACCCGGTGCAATGAAGTCGATTCTCTCGACTTTTATGACTTTTTTTGTTTTTATAGATTTCATAAAATAATACAAGGTAACCTGCTTTATGAGGTCAAAAACAGTAAAAAGTAAAAAAAAAAAAAGTCCTTGTCCATACCATGAGATGTATTGGGTATATGATTCCAGCCCCAGCCCCATAATTGTAAGGAGCAATCGGCGCTGGAAGGCTGGTGCAGTCAGTACCATGGTGCCCACCTCTACTTCCTAGAGCATGACCTGGCATCCTTTATACTATACCTGGGAGCCCAGGTCAGTTTAAGAAACAAATAAGGTCCCAGATATTTATATATTGTAGGGTTGAGTTGAGTCAAGAGCCAAGATCACGGCGCTCCGGGCACACCCATACTTGTTCTGTGCTCATCTGCAACAGCCAGCGAGGACGCCCAATATTAGTGGTACCTGTTGCAGTCTGATTATGTGTCCATCTGGCCTTTCCTCTGAGGATATCAGAGACAAAAGTAGAGTGAAAGTGAGTTGGTGATTTTGTCATATAATTCTCTGACCTGCTATATTGATTGATTGATTGATTTAGGAACCAACATCACAGCATTCGTGGCATTCCCATAAGTGCTCCGTCCCCATCCTCAGCAGCCAGCAAAGAGTTCCAACACTGATAGTACCAGTAGCAATCTGATTATATGTCCGTCTCGCCTTTCCCCTGAGCTTCGATTGACCTGCTATATGTGTAACCCTAATTTTTGTTGTGAAACAGGATACTCAGAAGTGAAAGAATGTGGTGTCTGTAACCATTAAAACATTCGTCTGTTACACTAGTATGTGAATTGTGCTGAATGTATGAACTATGGGATCACTATTTCAGGCTGATCTGTATTCCGGCTCCATTTTTATAGAACAAGCTTTAAACTGGGACATGTATGGAGCAGTGTCCTTGCTTCTGGGGATTGCAGCCATTTTTACAATTACTGGTAAATTAATGTTGCTCATGTCAGATACATGCTTTCATATTTGTTGCAAAGCACATCTTAGAAGAGATCTTCTTCTTGTTCTTCGTATTCATGGTTTTCTTCTGTTTCCTCTCCTCCTCCTCCTCCTCCTGCTTCTTTCCTCTTTCAAGGGGAGAACATTTCACATAATGAGAGAGCATTTCAGTGGTCAGTATGTCTGACTTTGGCATGCATTTGTGAAAGTTTTGATTCCTGTAAGACATATTTCACCAAGGTGACGGGCTCAATCCACCCATAGGAAGGTTTATGTCCAAATAATTTGACACGACATTGGCCTTACAGTCTACCCTTTGCGTGGAATTTTTATTACACATTGGACCTCCTGTCTCACTGCCAAAGAGATCAGAAGGATATTTGATATCATTATACACGAATAGTTCTCAGAAAAATTCCAAGCTGGGATCAAACCCAGTACCTTGAGTGCATGAAGTGGTCACCGTAACCTCTCATAAATGCCCCCTCCCCTTTCCCATGCCTGCTATATCACAATCACAGAAACTGAAGTATCACAAACACAGAATCTGACAAATCACAATCATAGAAACTTACATATCACAAACACAGAAACTGACATATCACAATCACAGAAACTGGCATATCATAATCACAGAAACTGGCATATCAAAATCACAGAAACTAGCATATCACAATCACAGAAACTGACATTACAAACACAGAAACTGACATATCACATTCACAGAGACTGGAGTATCACAATCACAGAGACTGGAGTATCACAATCACAGAAACTGACATATCACAATCACAGAAACTGGCATATCACAAACACAGAAACTGGCATATCACAATCACAAAAACTGACATATCACAAACACAGAGACTGGGGTATCACAATCACAGAAACTGGCATATCACAAATACAGAAACTGGCATATCACAATCGCAGAGACTGGGGTATCACAACCACAGAAATTGACATATTACAAACACAGAAACTGACATATTTCAATCACAGAAACTGGCATATCACAATCACAGAAACTGGCATATCACAATCACAAAAACTGACATATTACAAACACAGAGACTGGAGTATCACAATCACAGAAACTGACATATTACAAACACAGAGACTGACATATCACAATCACAGAAACTGACATATTACAAACACAGAGACTGGAGTATCACAAACACAGAAACTGACATATCACAATCACAGAAACTGACATATCACAAAAACAGAAACTGACATATAACAAACACAGAAACTAACATATCACAAACACAGAAACTGACATATTACAAACACAGAGACTGACATTTCACAGAAACTGACATATTACAAACACAGACTGGAGTATCACAAACACAGAAACTGACATATTACAAACACAGACACTGAAGTATCACAAACACACAAACTGACATATTACAAACACAGAAATGTAATTTTCCTCTTGAGCATAAACAATGTGATGAAACTATACGTTCGTAAGGTGCAATCGATAAGAAAATGTTAATAAGGTATTTTAAAAAAAAGGGTTATGACTTCTGCCGAGCCGGCACAGGAATCCAAATGAACATAAAATTTAACTGGGAAACTTACTGAAAAAAAACAGCATATACAGATGAAAGTGAATGTTTCCACCAGTCTTTTAATCAGTTGTGACCCTAACTTGGTTTGTATTGTCTGTTTGCAGGTGGTCTGACCGCCGTGATCTGGACGGACTTCTTTCAGACCATCATCATGCTCGTCGGCTCTTGTGTTCTCATGATTATCAGTAAGTACATCGGTGGGTGACTGGACCTGAAGTCAAAGTACGGTTGACTGTAGTCAGTAAATTTAGTTAACAGGTGATTGATTTCATGTGAAATAAATCAGTGATTGATTAGACGGTGCATAGACTGGCGCCTTGCCGTCTTGACAGGCGATAGTTTATAAAATGGGAGTTATATCTCTCCATAACACAAAGCCTGGCTGAATGTAGAGACCATGTGTTACTCATGATCCCTCTCTTTAACACCATTGATGTCTAATGATATCATGGAGGTCACCATGGCTGAATGGATAAGACCACTCGTTCTTAAACATCCTGTGTGCTGATGTTGAGGTAGCGGGTTCAACCCCTACACCAGTCAGCTGGACTAAAATGTTGACATCTCGTCCTTAACTTTGGGACGTAAATTACAAGTACCTCAGAAGTCAGAGTGGGTTCACCTGATGGCGAGGGACATTATCAATAGGGAAAGCTAGTCCACATGCAAAATCCAGTCCAGTGCTCTAGAAGTAGTAACACTGTGGTTCTCAACCGGTGGGGAATCTCCCCCTCCCCCCACCCAGGGGGGAATTTTAGGGTTTCCAGGGGGGGGGGGGGGGGGAATGAAGACCATTTCAAGATCGCGTTAATACAAGAACCGATTACTTGATATTATTTGTCCCTTCATACTTTACAGTTATGTACGTCTCATCCTTCTAAAATTCATTTTATAAAGTAAGTAGACCCACAAATCATGTTTTATGTGGATGTCTAGACTTGTTTTAGTATATGCTATTAAATTTACCTTCCAATTTTACGTATACTGTGTAGGGGTGGGGGGATTTTGAGATAGGAAATATGAAAGGGGGGGAGTGACGTTCTGAAAATACGGTGAAAGGGGGCACGGGCCAAATTTTTTATAGGGGGGGGGGGGGAAATAACATTCTGAAAATATGGTGAAGAGGGGCACGGGCCAAAAAAGGTTGAGAACCACTGTAGTAACACGTCTATGGACTATGCTTGAGCACAAAGCAAGCGACGCAAATACAAAAAACAATAATGATAGCACACGTGTTCCCCATCTGATGGGTATGGAAATCATATATCCAGCATTCTCCACAGAGAGTAAGACGGGAGATTCTGTATGCATGTGGCTAAAAATTATTCACTGCCTCTGTGTGGTGTTTGTCTTAAACTGTCTTTGTGTCTTAGCCTATTTGAACAAATTTGAATAACTCATTCTGACTGTGCCAGGTATTTTCAACATTCATCAGTAAAACTACATTTCTGTGACTTAATTTTTTTTTTTGCTTGTTTGCTACATGCTCAGGATTCACCACCATATGTTAAAACTGGTCTAATTTCTAATGACAGGGACTTATTTCATGAGATGTTCTTCAGTTTATAAAATGCACTTGATGTGGTCCTATTCTGTTCCTGTATAAAGGTCCATTACTTTGTGTGTCTTTCTGTTCTTTATTCCTATAATCTGGTTACCTATCATCATCATCATGTGCCATGCCAATAAGCGTGGGCGGTCATGTTCCGCCATCTCACATGATCACCAGAGTCATGGATCAGCTCTGTGTTCTTGTCTCAACCATACCACATGGCCAAGCCATCCAGGTATTTACTTCTCTGCCTTGCCCTTGATTTTCCCCCCTCAATCTTACCAGTTGTCACCAAGTTCTCCAGTTTATCTCTCTCATAATGTGACCAAAACATTTTGACTATGTCTAATTTCTCTAGTCAGGTTATGGTTTCTTTCATTTCTTGTAGGACTTGGTCATTGGTTTTTCCATTTGTCTATGGTATTCTTAACATTATCTTCAGAAACCACATTTCCATAGCCATTAGATGTTTTTCAGCTTGTCTGCTCATGATCCACACTTCACATCCAAACTAAAGTACAGATTCTATGTAGCACTTCAAGACTATCCCTCATGTTATAAACATGTTTTCTGTGTTTTCTTCTTTATCTATGTAGGCTTCCTGACAGTTGGTGGTTACAATGCCATGGTAGAGAAGTATCCGCATGCTGTACCCAGCAGTTCACTTTACAGCAATAATACTTGCGGCATGCCTCGCCAGGACTTCATGCACCTGTTTCGAGATCCTTTGACAAGTGACCTCCCCTGGCCTGGCATTCTTGGTTTGACCATCAATTCTGTCTGGTACTGGTGTTCTGATCAGGTATGTATTTTGTCTTTGATTTTACAAATATATGACAGTTTGTTAGTTAGTCATTTTCTTCTTCTGCGTTCGTCCAGTTACACATCTTATTATTCTCACTACACATTGAACCATGTAGTCCATGAGTGCTCCGATCCCCACCTCAGTATCTTCCTCAGCATGTATTGACCAATTCTTTGTTGGTTGACCATTCTTCCTTGACTTCCTGCATTGCATTCTTGTCTGGCTTCACCACTTTTGATTTGATGTACTTGCAGTGTGGTTAAGGATGCAGATTCACAGCCATCACTCAATTCATTTAAATGCCCTGCATCTCGGAGGGCATTTAGTATATCAGTCTGGCCCATTGCTCGTCCACTTGGTTACTTAGAAGCAGAGACTATTGCAGACAGAACCACCATTGAACTGTTTTTAACAACAATTGGGCCTTGTGCCATGTTGTGTAGGAAATGTTGGTGTTGCCTTGTCTGTTCTGGAGACACTGAAGGACTCTTATTATAAACACAAAGACATATGACAGGAAGAGCAATCCACAACTTTAAAGCCTCTTATTCTCGTATCAGTGTAACATTACAGAGGATTCCCCATCTCAGCAACCTCATGGGAAATGATTAGGCCGACAAACTTGCTAAGGAAAGAGCTGCAAATTACATGAGAAGTCCAACAGATTCACAGCAACAACACAGGAGAAGGCTGACTGAACATATGGGAAAAGGGAATAACACAGAAGGCTGACTGAACATATGGGAAAAGAGAATAACACAGGAGAAGGCTGACTGAACATATGGGCAAAGTGAATAATACAGGAGCAGGCTAACTGAACAGATGGGCAAAGTTAATAATACAGGAGAAGGCTGACTTAACAGGTGGGCAATGGGCCACACTCTTTTTAATGAAATGCCTCTTCCAAAAGCCAATAATATCATTAACTTTAGCAGGATAAAATGATCATCTAATTTTGAATAGAGCTTGCTAGCCATCTTAACCACATAACTCCTGGACATGCACCCCTATACAAACATCGTTCTCAGCCTTAGAAACCATTGACTTCCTTCTCTTCCAGTGTCTTGTATTTTCAAAGACCGGAGCACAGCTACTACAGCCATCTACAACAGTTACTAACTCGATAGCTCCTGCAACACCTGCAGAAGATCTTCATAAAATTAAAATGGTATTGGGCTGCCAAGAATACACAACTCTGCAGCATTGGCATCAGAACCAACAACCTGAACATTTAGAATCACCCCAGGATTGTATCAATCACCCCAGGATTGTATCAATCACCAACATTCTACCAGGATATTTTTAAAATGTTTGAACTCGCTCGCTTTGAACTCAAGAGTAGCCCACTCACGTGCTTCTAGAGCACTGGATTGATTTTTGCGTGTGAATTAGCTTTCCCTATAACCAGTGTCCCTCGCCATCAAGCGAACCCTAACTTCAGAAGTACTTGTACTTTACGCCCCCAAGTCAAGGCCAAGAAGTCAGCATTTTAGTCCAACTGTCTGGTTTAACTGAACTGAACTCATTACCTAGGCATCAGCACACCAAGTATTTAAGAATGAATCTCTTATCCATTCTGCCACGCTGACCTCCTACTAGGATGTTAGAGATGGCTCTACTTTAGAAACTGCAGTAAGGAACTCCAGGGAACCTACATTTTCTTCAGATGCTTGGTCGGCAACAGACATCGGTGATGATGACCCTCCAGCCCTCTCTGTCATCTGCAGTATTGATGGAGTTGGGGTTGCTGGTATTGTTTGATGTCCAGCTGTTTCAGCTTTCCACATACCTCTGTCTCTGTCTTTCTCTGCCTCTCTTAACTAGTATTCCCCACATAAGGCTCATTTCACTATCTACATTACGCACCACCAAGGGAACGCTGAGATGCATTCCCTGGCAGCAGATGATACTTGCATCAATTTCATAGTAGATGCAACAAATCTTCCAGAGGTAGTAGCCATAAAAGCAGCTGCTTTTAGCAGTCTGAAGATCTGTTCTTTAGGCCTTCTTATGCTCAAAACAAGCCAGCTCATTCAAGAGATGAAAAGGCAATATTATACTGTCCAGAAAAGGTAACTTGTTCTGTATGCCAGCCCACTCTGATAAGAGATCTCATTCTGCTGTGTATATCAGCCCACTCTGATAAAAGAACTCTCTCTGCTGTGTATATTAGCTCACTGTGATATCCTTGAGAATGAACAATTGTTTTGTCTGTAAAGACTTATTTTCATTGCACACAGACATCCCCAGAAGTGCTCCGGTCTTCTTCCATAGATCACACAAGGAGGGTTTCAGCACATGCACAAACTCTGTATCACGGACGAGCGTCCAGATGTGTTTGTATTAGAATTATACATGTTATAAATATTCATATGTGGATAGATTTCCTGATTTGGTGACCTATTCATCCTTTTCTGCATGATTTCCAGGTTTGGGGGATATTTAATGTACATGCAGATCCTCCTAGTTTTTCACCTTTGTCCAGGAAGGCTGTGTGTCTGGTCCATTATCCGAGGATGAGGGGGAGTTTACCATCCTTTTCTCATTTTGTAAACTTCATACCATCCATGCTGTGAATTGTACCACATCTACTCGAGGCAGACACCACACCTCTAAGCCGTCCCTTCTCATGGTTAGAGGAGTTCAAGGTGAAAAGGAATTAAGTTGCCCATGCTATCTAAACATTTCTTGACCTGGTATGTGTGAAATCTTTCAGTTTACAGCAGCCTGCCCTTTACCTATGTGTATGTTTCAGGTGATAGTGCAGCGAGCTTTAGCAGCCAAGTCAATAACGCACGCCAAGGCAGGGACATTACTGTGTGGCTTTCTCAAAATCCTGCCTTTGTTCCTTCTTGTCTTCCCAGGTATGATAGCCAGGATATTGTTTACAGGTAAGTCTGGACTCCTCACAGGTAGATTTGTGTTTCTGTCATTCTGTTTAACTGTTGGTTGTTTCTGTCAGTCCTGTTTAAACTTTGGTTGTTTCTGTCTGTGTGTGTGTGTTCATCCCTGCAAAAATCCCCTGACTGTCTATCCATTCCAATCATTCATTGTCTGTATATTCTCTCAAAAGTTTATGTGGTAAGTTGTTGAATTTATTACATATATTGCATTTGGGTGGACAGTGGTCATTCATGCTGTTGTGTTTAGTTAGGTCCTCTCTTTTAAGTGTCAGCCACAATCATGTATCAGCTGTCGAATCAGACTTTCTCTTTTATATCCTTATTACCGTTCTGTAATGTATAGCTTTTGTGCTTTTGTCATGGTTACCTAATATAGATCTTAAATACAAGATTCTAAATTTGTATTGACCATGAGAACGCTGTTAGGTTTTTTTTTTTTTTGCATATCCTTTACAGGACATTGCTGTCAACACCAGCATCTTTCAGCTGTATGTTGATTTCTTGGCAAGATTACGCTCAGTAGTTTGCCATTGCTTTCTGAGCGGCCGGCTCACATACCCCGTAAGTTACCGATGCGATTCGAACCACTGCTGATTCTCACCGTCATCACGTTTACCTACGAGAGTATACGAGATTACGGAGAAAAGTCATAACCTCTAAGCCACGAAGCCGGCACTGTATGGTTACTTGAAATAATAATGTTGTATTGTTATTGACCCTGAAAATGTTGCATGGTTACAGAAAAAGAATGTTGTATGGTTAGAGAACAAACAATTGTGTAATGCTTCATTCATTATGTGCCATGCCGATAAGCGTGGGCGGTCATGTTCTGCCATCTCACTCGATCACCAGAGTCGTGGATCAGCTCCGTGTTTCTGTCTCGACCATGCCACATGGCCGAGCCATCCAGGTATTTAATTCTTGGTCTTCCCCTTGGTCTGTTCCCTTCGATCTTGCCAGTTGTCACCAAGTTCTCCAATTCATTTCTTCTCATAACATGCCCACAAAATTTTGACTGTCTACATCTAATGTCTCTAATCAGTTTATGATCTTCATTTGTTTCTTGAAGGACTTGTTCATTGGTCTTTCTGACTGTCCATGGTATTCTTTTTCCATTTTCCTCAGAAACCACATTTCCAAAGCCATCAGATGTTTTTCAGCTTGTCTGCTCATTGTCCACGCCTCACATCCATATAAAAGTACAGGTTCTATGTAGCACTTCAACACTCTTTTCTCGTTTCAATTGATATCTTTTTATTGGTCAGTATGTTTTTCATCTTGCAAAAGGCTACCTTTGCCATGGCAATTCTTGTTCTAATCTCTTCAAGGCATCTCCCATCAGATGTTATGACTGTTCCGAGATAGTTGTACCGATTCACTTGTTTAAGAATATGCCCATTTACTTGTATATTACATTGTGGTATTTCTTCCTTCCTAGTGACGACCATAATCTGTGACTTCTTACAATTCAATTCTAACCCCAGTTGTTCACTGTGTGCAACAACAGCATCTACTAAATTTTGCAGGTCCTGTTCATTGTCTGCAATCAATACTGTAACATCTGCATATCTAATGTTATTGATGTATCGTCCCCCAATGATTCCTTCCATATCTTCTATATTTCTGAAAATATGTTCACCGTACAGGGAAAAAAGATCTGGAGACATTACACATCCCTGTCTCACACCTCTCTTAATAGGCTGATATTGACCTACTTCATTATCGAGTCTTATGGCAGCTTGTTGTTTCCAATATATGTTTTTTACAAGTCTAAGGTCTTTTCCATCAATTTGTAGATCTTCAAGCATCCTTATCATGTTGACATGTCTCACTTTATCGAAAGCCTTTGTATAGTCAATAAAGCAGAAGTTTAGATCTTTGTTTACTTCTATAGAATGTTCAATTACTGTTCTCAGTATATGTAATGCTATATACTGATAATGTTGTATGTTTATAGAACAAAGAATGTTGTATTGTTAAAGACACCAAGAATGTTTTGGATTGAAAATGTTTTATGGTTACAAAAAAAAAATAAGAATGTTGTATTGTTATAGATCCTGCAAATATTGTATTGTTATAAACCTTGAGTATGTTTTATGATTATAGAACAAAGAATGTTGTCTTTTATAGCACATGAAAGAATATTGTATGGTTACAGAAACAGTGGGATGCTCCGACCCAGATATATGTTCCCATGTGTGTGGCAGTTCCAGCGGCTGCTCCAACATTGCCTACCCAACCCTGGTGATTGAGCTGCTGCCGGCCGGGGCTAGAGGGATGATGCTGGCGGTCATGCTGGCTGCCCTGATGTCATCACTGACCTCCATCTTCAACAGCAGCAGCACAATCTTTGCCATGGATGTCTGGACCTACATTCGGAAATCTGCGTCCGAGATGGAGGTCATGATTGTTGGCAGGTTGGTCTGTGGGATATTGCTATCTTCATCTTTTCTATCCCTTTTTTCTAATTATTACTTCCTCTTTTGTTCCTCTTCTTTTGTAATTATTTTTACTTCATGCTTTAACTCTTTACAGGGCGGAACGTCCATTTCCGTTCGATTGCTTAAACGGGCAGACCGCCCCAACGCGCCCGATACTATTATGCATTGTAAAAACGCGATCTCTCGGCTTTCCGATACTTCCGACGGCTACTTTCGCTTTCGCCGATAGCTTGACAATGTGGCCGCCATTTGCAAGCGCCTACTATGAATTTGAACGGATTTTTTTGGATAGTTTTCGGGGTTTTTACGCTTAGTTTTTCAAAATGGATTTCAGCGATTAAAGGGCACAAAGTTGACTATTAATCGGAGCTAGATATCAGTGAAAAGCGTTACTTTGCATTAGCAGTCGTGACTTGGACTTTAAAGAAAGTGATTATGATTCTGAAAATGTGTTTGTAAATTGCCATACAGATAACGGAAAATCACAAACAACATGCTGTATTTTGTAAATATTTGTGTTCATATATGGATTACTGACAACAATCACGTGAGTAACATATTCTGCATGTTTTTCCCTTCATTGTATTGTTTATTTAACTAAAATCGGTTGACTAACACCTTATTTGTGATGTTTTTACTAACACAACCCGAAATTTTACCGAACCTGAAAAAATCTTGCCTGTTCAGGGCTAAAAAACGGACAAGCGTCTGCCTGGTAAAGGGCTAACAGAACAGCATCATCTATGAAGTAGAAGTTAACATTGGAATTATGCCCACTATACTAGTACTACACATGGATACCTACAACTGCTACCAGCACCTGGCCATCTTGACAGATGAGTCTGTTACATTTTGCTTTAAATAATGCGTAGTACCTTTGGTAAGGATGACTGTCATGTCCTTTTCAGGGCCCATCCCCCACTGGAACAAGCCAGACATCCAGCTCACGCCTGTGGCTGCTAGTAGCTGTCAGCATACGACAACGGCCACCCCCCGGGCAACAGCTGTGACAGGCTGGGTAAACCAGGCATGGGTTCGGTGTCAAACCAAACGGTGAACTAGGGTATGCCTACCCAGCATGTAAAGACAGGATTCGGCAGACTGAGCGGAAGAAATCATTGATGATTCAAAGGCAAGGTGGCATTTACCTGCAAAGCGTTGTGGAACGTAATGAGCACGGCAAGGCACGTAGAGCGCCCTGGTCATCCACTGCACCTGTATTCGTCTCCAGTCGTCTTGCCACTGGATTCAGATGGACTCAGGCGAGAGAGTGAGGTTGACGAATTGCACAACTCTTCCTCCCTTTAATTCAATTCATCGTGCAAGTCATTCTTCATTCTCCATCTAAAAAATGCATAATAATTGCAACTTATGGCAGGGGCCAGGGATAGAGTTATACCTCTCCACAGCACAAAGCTTGGGCTGAATTGTAGAGATCATATGTTGCCCATGCAGTATGATCCCTCTCTCGGCCTGCCTAGTTGACTCCAGAGGAAAGGTAACATCTATACATCTGGAACAAGACAAGCTGCAGAAGCTGCTGGATCAGCAAATCAGTGCTCTAACTGTCCAGCTGGATGCCAGCCCACTGTGATATCCCTGGAAATGTAAAGGCAGGTGAGTTGCTAAGGCTAGGGGGAACCTCGTGCAGCCGCATCCATCCCAGAGCTTTTAAAAGGGAAAGGCTCGCCTAGAACAATCTGTCAAGATGATTTGGAGGGAATTTGTCAAGATGATATGGAGGGAATTTATCAAGATGATATGGAGGGAATCTGTCAAGACTATATGGAGGGAATCTGTCAAGATGATATGGAGGGAATCTGTTAAGGTGGTATGGAGGAAATCTGTTAAGGTGGTATGGAGGAAATCTGTTAAGGTGGTATGGAGGAAATCTGTTAAGGTGGTATGGAGGAAATCTGTTACGGTGGTATGGAGGAAATCTGTTAAGGTGGTATGGAGGAAATCTGTTAAGATGGTATGGAGGAAATCTGTTATAGTGGTATGGAGGGAATCTGTCAAGATGATATGGAGGGAATCTGTTAAGGTGGTATGGAGGAAATCTGTTAAGATGGTATGGAGGAAATCTGTTAAGGTGGTATGGAGGAAATCTGTTACGATGGTATGGAGGAAATCTGTTACGGTGGTATGGAGGAAATCTGTTATGGTGGTATGGAGGAAATCTGTTAAGGTGGTATGGAGGAAATCTGTTACGGTGGTATGGAGGAAATCTGTTAAGGTGGTATGGAGGAAATCTGTTAAGGTGGTATGGAGGAAATCTGTTAAGGTGGTATGGAGGAAATCTGTGAAGATTATATGGAGGGAATCTGTCAAGATAATATGGCAGGAAGGAAATTAATGTTACAGATCAGAGCATGGCAACATCAATAAGCTAGGAAGAAAAGGGCAGACCAGAAATGTCTGACTCAGAACAGGATACTGTACACCCAGAGCACACTATGGGAAATCAGTGAAGACACCATCCTGTTTGTAACCCAATCTGGAATAGGCACATTGCAGATGTCGATTGCAGAAGCAGAAGAAGAAGCTTTCTTGCACATTGTTATCTTCATAAGTACTAATTCTCCGGCCATAGATCATATAGGGATAATCTCAGCACAGTACACAAACTCAGTGAGGATTCAAATGTGTGTATCCTAGAGTCACACATGATATAATACTCTTTTGTGGGTGGGTTTTCCAAGTTTGAATCATAGCCCGGATAATCAAAATGTGAAGACTTCCATGACCTGGTGACACCCTTAGTCATGAAGTAGGTACTTTAATAACATTTTCTCATTTGCTTTTTCTTCTTCTTCTTCTGCGTTCATCCGGATTTTTTTTTCCGGACGTGACTGCATTGTGCCTGTTTACAGCAGAGCTGCGTTCTTGCGCCGTTAGGCCGACACAGCCGACTTCTGCGGGCATTTGTTGACCTTCCCGGGGCAATTGCTTTTTAATTATATAACCTGCATAGTTGGATACCTCTTTAAAAAAAAAAATCCAACAGTACCTTATTCAAGTATGTAGGTCAGTTTTAAGCTGAGATATTAATGCTTGTGTGTCGGTTTATCATTTAACAGGAACATATAGAAGAAAACGGTTTTGACCTTTTTGTTTTTTGTGACCCTACCTACACACTCACACCACTGTGGGTTACACTCATGCCAAGGGAGATTAACACAGTGGCCCGTCTAACTCAAGGACAAATAACTCTGCCAGTTTATATATATATACACTCACACAGAGATATATTCATCTCCACGCCATTCTGTGATGACGTCAGACTGCGCGCGGACTGCACGTGAGTCATGTCAGCCAGCGTAGATAGATGCATTTTGACAAAAGATGTTCCATTGGAAAGATGAAAAATTATCAATGATCTGGTCCATGCAGAGTGATGAAAAATTGCACATACATACAATAATGGGTGTTGAATGTAAACATGCATTCATTATCATTGTAGTTGCTCTGAATATTCCATAACAATATTAAGTGTTCTTAGCTGGAGTAAAACTGCCATCTCCCGCCATTGAAATACCGCATTACAGCAGGCGATCTTCATAATTTCAGTGTGACATTGATTGCCAACTTAAATGGTCGAAAATTACAAAATACGCATAAAAATGGATGCTAAATTTAATACTGCATAGAATAACAATGTAGTACGTCTCATAAAACGGTATTTATTGGTTTACTTACATCTTAGAATAGACAGCCTGATTCTCCGGTATAACAAGGATTCCTGATTTGCCAGAAATGCACAACACCAAATGGGGTGGGAAAAACTATATCAAGTAATCGGTGTTTGTTTTATCTCGATCTTGAAATAATCGGGGAATTTAATATCAGGAGTACTCTAAACCTCATTAAATCAGACACAAAAATAAGAAAACGAAAGTTACCGCAAAATATCTCTGGTAAAGTTCGGTAACAGAAAAAACGTAGTATCTACATGAAGAAACACCACAGAATACTGGAGGGCACATGCTGGAGAATGGAGGGAGGTGAGACCCAAGACAACATTTATAGAACAGACATATTACTAACAACTTGACCATTTAACTGCAACAATTTAGAATGTGTGTAGTCAGTCATACTAACAACTTGACCATTTAACTGCAACAATTTAGAATGTTTGTAGTCAGTCATACTAACAACTTGACCATTTAACTGCAACAATTTAGAATGTTTGTAGTCAGTCATACTAACAACTTGACCATTTAACTGCAACAATTTAGAATGTTTGTAGTCAGTCATACTAACAACTTGACCATTTAACTGCAACAATTTAGAATGTTTGTAGTCAGTCATACTAACAACTTGATCATTTACCTGCAACAATTTAGAATGTTTGTAGTCAGTCATACTAACAACTTTACCATTTAACTGCAACAATTTAGAATGTTTGTAGTCAGTCATACTAACAACTTGACCATTTAACTGCAACAATTTAGAATGTTTGTAGTCAGTCATACTAACAACTTGACCATTTAAATGCAACAATTTAGAATGTTTGTAGTCAGTCATGCTAACAACCTGACCATGTACACTCAGGTGTTTGTGTATTCTCATGTCCAGGTCGTTTGTGGTGGTTCTCGTGGTCATCAGCATCATCTGGATCCCTGTCATCAAGGCAAGCCAGGGGACACAACTCTATGTATATGTACAGGAAGTGTCCAGTTTTCTCCAGCCTCCAATTTGTGCAATTTTTGTGCTAGGTATCTTTTGGGAGCGACTTAATGAGAAGGTCAGTGCTGAACTTATTTCTCTTTGTGTTTTCATATTTTTAATGGAGATTTATTTCCATCTTAGAATACTGGGTGGTTGATTGGTTGGTGTCTTTTGAGGTTAAATTTTACAGGAAATGTTTTAAAACATTTTGGCCCAAGGAGAAGAAATTTTTTTACATTCTACAAGATCTGAACAACAAAGCAGGCTAGGTCATCAAGATGTGAACATCAAAGCAGGCTAGGTCATCAAGATGTGAACATCAAAGTGGGCTTGGGTCATCAGTATGTGAACATCAAAGCAGGCTAGGTCATGAAGATGTGAACATCAAAGCAGGCTAGGTCATCAAGATGTGAACATTAAAGTAGGCTAGGTCATAAACAGCATCATGTCTCAAAAACTCAAATACTTTTGCCATATTAAACATCATTAAATTAAAAATGTTTGCATATCCTTTACAGGACATTTCTGTCAACATCAGCATCTTTCAGCTGATTGTTGATTTCTTGGCAAGATTACGCTCAGTAGTTTGCCATTGCTTTCTGAGCAGTGGCTCACATACCCTGTAAGTTACAGACGTGATTCAAACCACTGCTGATTCTCACTGTCGTCACGTTACTTACGAGAGTATATGAGATTACGGAGAAAAGTCGCTAACCTCTAGGCCAGGAAGCCGGCTATTAAACATCATAGTCGCTTGAATAGAACACTGATGGAAGGCATGGTTCTGGTGGGGAGAGGCAGAAGTCAACCAACACGAAGGGGGACACAGGACATTGCAAATACTTTGTGCATGAAGGTGCATGAGGCAGGAGGAATGGCAAGAGATTGAGAAACTTTGCTGCGGACTGTTTTGAAAGCGATGTTCTGCCAACAACCTGTTGTATGATGATGGTCGGTTGTGGATCCTCTGGAAGACTGTCAGCTTTAACTCTTAGGACTGTTGCATTGAAAGATTGAATATTTTTCCACAACACTAACAAAGTAATAAAAAGGGGTTTAAAAGCAAGAAGATTGATTTCATTGCACTGAGTTCTTTCCCATATGGCTCAGTTTTATTTTTTCAACTATCCCCATGGGTCTCTGAAAAAAAATGGAATTATGGAGTCTGAAGACAGAAATCTATGACCTGACTTGAGTTGGGTCAAGAGCTGACATCACAGCACTCGGGACATTCCCATACGTGCTTCATCCTCATCTTCAACAGCCAGCGAATAGTCCCAATAATAATGGTACCCGTAGCAGCCTGATTATGTGTCCACCTGAGTGTCTTCCAGATCCTCTGGTCACTCTCTGCAGCACTATTCCAACCAGCCCGTGATGATCTATCTGTACTTCCACACTATACACAAGATTCCAAAGGGTCTCGACCACGTTTGCCTTATCATACACCAATACCCCACCAAGTGATGCAGACCCAGCCAATCTGTCCACCTGCTCATTTCCCTCCACACCAGCATGTCCTGGGGGGGGGGGGGGGGGGGGGGGGGGGGGGGGGGGGGGAATCCAACAGATGCTCTCTATTTGTGATGGTTGAATTGAAGCCTGAACTTCTTCATGGCACCAGTCATGTGCCTTGACCACTTTACCAAGGAAACCCCCCTAACAAAGGAACACAAACATAAAATTGCTTTTCTTGTCAGTGGATGGCATCTCCATGTTACAGCTAGCATGTTAATCATATCGAATGTTTTAGTTAGTTGACTTTGCTGGTATCAGTAAACATGTCCTACCAGTTTTTTACAACTGCCCTTCCTGATATGTATAGTTTATGAGGTGTCTGCCAGTCTACAAACTGCCCTTCCAGATATGTATAGTTTATGAGGAGTCTGGCCGTCTACCAACTGCCCTTCCAGATATGTATAGTTTATGAGGAGTCTGGCCGTCTACAAACTGCCCTTCCAGATATGTATAGTTTATGAGGAGTCTGGCCGTCTACAAACTGCCCTTCCAGATATGTATAGTTTATGAGGTGTGTGGCAGTCTACCAACTGCCCTTCCAGATATGTATAGTTTATGAGGAGTCTGGCCGTCTACCAACTGCCCTTCCAGATATGTATAGTTTATGAGGTGTGTGGCAGTCTACCAACTGCCCTTCCAGATATGTATAGTTTATGAGGAGTCTGGCCGTCTACCAACTGCCCTTCCAGATATGTATAGTTTATGAGGAGTCTGGCCGTCTACAAACTGCCCTTCCAGATATGTATAGTTTATGAGGTGTGTGGCAGTCTACCAACTGCCCTTCCAGATATGTATAGTTTATGAGGAGTCTGGCCGTCTACCAACTGCCCTTCCAGATATGTATAGTTTATGAGGAGTCTGGCCGTCTACAAACTGCCCTTCCAGATATGTATAGTTTATGAGGAGTCTGGCCGTCTACAAACTGCCCTTCCAGATATGTATAGTTTATGAGGTGTGTGGCAGTCTACCAACTGCCCTTCCAGATATGTATAGTTTATGAGGAGTCTGGCCGTCTACCAACTGCCCTTCCAGATATGTATAGTTTATGAGGTGTGTGGCAGTCTACCAACTGCCCTTCCAGATATGTATAGTTTATGAGGAGTCTGGCCGTCTACCAACTGCCCTTCCAGATATGTATAGTTTATGAGGAGTCTGGCCGTCTACAAACTGCCCTTCCAGATATGTATAGTTTATGAGGTGTGTGGCAGTCTACCAACTGCCCTTCCAGATATGTATAGTTTATGAGGAGTCTGGCCGTCTACCAACTGCCCTTCCAGATATGTATAGTTTATGAGGAGTCTGGCCGTCTACAAACTGCCCTTCCAGATATGTATAGTTTATGAGGAGTCTGGCAGCATACAAGTATGATTCTGGCAGTCTACATTTATGACATTCAAAGACCTAAAACATATGGTTAGGTCATGAAAACTGCCCAGCAATCTGGACCTATTTACTGTTGGGTTAAAATAGTTTCTTAGCATCTATAATAATTGTATATTTATAAAAAATATGCTAAAAAGATTAAAATGGGGGATAACAGCAAGAAGATTTAATTGCAATGGGTTCTATCCCATATAGTTTGGTCTTCTTTCTACAAAGTGGCCTGCTGAAGCGTCACGCAGAGCATGGACTCTGTAGCTTCAGCGATGACCCCCAAGGGTTTTCTAAATAATTACGCTCGTGAATTGAATGACGAAGTCTGAAATTTAGCTTTTCTTCATGGATATCTGCATACTAATAGACTAATATTCTATAATATGTACTAATACTTTCCTGTCTGGGCTCAAAGACAGTGGACTAATATTCTATAATATGTACTAATACTTTCCTGTCTGGGCTCAAAGACAGTGGGCGGAGTCTCTGAGGTCAAGGCTGACAAAACTCAGCTTCATTTTTGTGCCATGCCACGCTTATGTAAGGGGAGATAAACAAACTGATAGGCTTGCCGACAGAGAAAGTGCATGAGCAATCTTGTGGGCAGGGCTACTGTAGAGAGTGAATGAGCAATCTTGTGGGCAGAGCTACTGTAGCACGTGAATGAGCAACCTTATGGGCAGGGCTGAAAGTGAATGAGAAATCTTATGAGCAGGGCTACTGTAGCAAGTGAATGAGCAATCTTGTGGGCAGGGTTACTGTAGAAAGTGAATGAGCAATCTTATGGGCAGGGCTACTGTAGAAAGTGAATGAGCAATCTTATGGGCAGGGCTACTGTAGAAAGTGAATGAGCAATCTTATGGGCAGGGCTACTATAGAGTGAATGAGCAATCTTGCCAACAGGGCCTTTGTAGAAAGTGAATGAGCAATCTTGCAGGCATGGCTACTGTAGAAAGTGAATGAGCAATCTTATAGGCAGGGCTACTGTAGAGAGTGAATGAGCAATCAACTAGGCTGATATACTGAATATCCTCAGAGTTGCAGGGTAATTAAACAAATCATTAGGATGACTGTAAATCTGCAACCTAGACCAGACTGCAAGAACATGATGTCAAAAGGGGTGAAGCCAGACAAGGATACTCTGCAGGGGGCCAAAGAAAAATAGCCAACGAACACAGGACTATTGTCTCGGCTGCAAAATGTTGAAGTCGATATTGTTGAGGGGACCTGAGCAGTTATGGACTGAATGGTTTGATATGCAGTGTGGAGAATCTAACTAAATAACTAACTAACTAACTAACTAACTTACTTACTTACTAAGCAGCTAGCTAACTAACTAACTAAGCAACTAACTAACAAATTAACTAAATAACTAGCTAACTAACTAACTAAGCAACTAATATTCTATCCATTCAGGGAGCATTCTTTGGACTTGTAATTGGTTTTCTGGCAGGGATTGTGAGATTTGCTATCCAGTACTCTTACACATCACCATCATGTGGCAGCCTAGAACCGGATCCCACTCCGGACTTGTTGAAGAATTTTCACTATCTCTACTTCTCAGTGTTCCTGTTTTTCCTGACAGCGCTGTCAGCTGTCGTCATTAGCCTGCTGTCCAAGCCGATAGATAAACAGTGTGTGAGTACTTATATTTTTATAAACTATTATCAGTTTCAGAAAATAAAAAAGTATTGTATGTAATAATTTACTTTCATTGAATGTTAGAAAGAGAGTGGATAACGGCACTCATTCTTAAACATCCAATGTGCTGATACTGAGGTAGCGGGTTCAACCCCTACACTGAACAGTTGGATTAAAATGTTGAATTCTTGTCCTTGACCTGGGGACATAAATTACAACTACCTCTGAAGTTGGAATGGATTCACCTGATGACGAGGGGCACTGGTGACCACTGTGAAAGCCAGATTTTTTTTAGCATGCTCTGACCAAATGTACAAATGTGAGAACACATAATGTGATGGCTGGGGGTCACAGACATGAGTTGTGTTAAGAACCGTCTTCACAGCACTCAGGACTTCCCGTATGTGCTCCACCCCCCAACTTCAACAACCAGTGAAGAGTCACTTGTATACATGTGTTTGTGAATACCCATCTGTATACAAACTGGACTCCTTGTACTTATACACATTTGCTTATGAGAACCTGTCTGTGTACAAACTGTGATTCCTTGTACCTATATACACATGACATCTGGTCCAGTATGGCAGATAGGCTGTTCGGCTGTTAAGGCCTCTGGTGTGGTTTTTTTTTTTTTGCTTCTGGCAATGGTTTGCTTACGTTTACCTCATTTTGGACTGGTAGAACATGGTTCCCTCACCCATTTACTGAGTTAAATGCGTGCAGCAACACTGTGAGCTGTGGATTTTGTGTGGAATGCTTTTACATATGTCTGCAGTTGTTTGGATACTTTTGCTTTCTTTCACCCCAAACAAACTTTGCGAGCTATATTTAGAGTCACCAGCTATATTTAGCGCCGACGGTGATCTCCTCTGTGTTCGGCTGGAGTGCATTTCAATTGTCCCACACCACAGTGTTGTTTCTTTGGGCTGTGGCAACCGTTTCTGTGTGAGTGTCTGTCTCATCATGAGTTTTCTGGAACTGGCAGCAGCTGTCCACGACAAGCAGAGTAGCGTGGCTTTTCTGCAGCATCATGGCATCTTACATTCTGCAAGACGCTGTTCTCATAATCATGTCATGGTGCTATCGCTGACTGAGCGTCAGGACAGATGGAGATGCCGACATTCATCATTTGTCGGCAGGACATCCCGCTGAGACAAGGCACATGGCTGCAAGGCTCGTGTCTCACGTACAGACAGATCATTCTTTTCATATACTGCTGGTCTCAAGAGTTGACAAGCATTTCATTTTGCCAGTTACAGTTGGGGGATGTCGCCGAGAGCAACTGTTGACTGGAGTAATTACCTACGAGAGGTTTGTGCCCACAAACTGTTAGTCAATCCGGTAGTAATCGGAGGACCAAATACCACTGTCGAGATAGATGAGAGCCTATTTACAAGGCGCAAACATAATGTCGGACGAGTGTTGCCACAACAGTGGGTATTTGGTGGCATCTGTCGTGAAACAGCCGACTGCTTCATGGTTCTGTGTTCCAGACAGAACAGCAGCAACGCTTCTGCTGCCGCTGATCAGGACACACATTCGGCCTGGCACAACTGTAGTCTCCGACCTCTGGCGTGCGTACAACAGAATTGGAAGTATTCCCGAATTGACGCATCTCACAGTCAACCACTCCTACAACTTTGTGGACCCTACCACCGGTGCACATACTCAATGTATCGAGCGCATGTGGAGAACGGCCAAGGAGAGAAACAAGAGGCAGAATGGAACACACAGGCATCTACTAGAGTCCTACATGTGCAAATTCATGTGGCGCCGACAGACTAAATGCGCTGGTCTCGATGTGTTCAACACCATTCTTGCGGACATTGTTGGATTCTGGCCACCGCAAGAATAGCGCACCACCGCCGCATAGAATTGCGCACCGATCTACGGCGCAACACACGGAAACCCCCTGAATGTTCAGCGCAACATTCGGAACCCCTGGATGTGACATCATACCATGGGATTCCCTTTTGTTTGGGGTGAAAGAAAGCAAAAGTACCGTTGTTTGTATTGTGAATTGCATGTTCAGAAAAATTACGGATGGCCAGTTGCTTAGCTGGATTTTTTTGCCTTATGCATTAATGTGCGCACAACTGCTGGTTTTCTAATTAATGTTGTTTTGATCGAGGATGAACTGTAATTATAGTGGCAGACTTTTGTGTAGGCAATCTGGCAAGTGCCTTATCCCTGTAGCCTGCGTGCTGTTGGTTTGTTGGGACTGCTGTCTGTTACACTTTTCACATATGGAACAGTGAGGAGCATTTCATGCTATATTCACTGACACAGGAACGATCATTATGGGGTGGCCCTATGCTGTGAAGTTGGAACCAAGACTAAAGACTATATATGCGTGCGTGTGTGTGTGAGAGAGAGAGAGAGAGACAGACAGAGAGTACTTGTCTATGTAAAAACTTTGACTGCATGTACTTATAAGCATATGTTTGTGAATATCTGTCTGTGTACAAACTGAGTTAATGTACTTATATACAGCCTACTCCGACTTCTGGGGTACTTGTAATTTACGTCCCCAAGTCAAGGACTAGAAGTCAACATTTTGGTCCAACCGACCGGTGTAGGGGTTGAACTTGCTACCTCAGCATCAGCACACTGGAAGTTTAAACGTGAGTGCTCTTATCCATTTGCCCACGCTGACCTGCAAGTTCACCATATTCACCTCACTGACCAATCTTCCATCACATTTTCAGTTACTGCGTCTGACCTGGAACACAAGGCACAGCCAGGAGCAACGGAAGAACATCAGTGACCACACCCCCACTGAACAGTCAACAAACATAAATGTGGCAACGGACAGGGAGTTAGCCACAATGGTCAACCATACAGGTAACTCACACTTTACTTAGTAATTGTCTCTCATGGACAAAATATAACATTTGTGCACCTCAAGTGCATTACTTTGCTGTTAATGATCATCATCATCATGTGCCATGCCATAAAGCTTGCGCGGTCATGTTTTACCATCTCACTCAATCACCAGAGTTGTGGATCAGCTCTGTTTTCTTGTCTCGACCGTGCCATGTGGCCAAGCCATCCAGATATTTATTTCTCTGCCTTTCTTTTGTTCTTTCCCCCCCAATCTTGCCAGTTGTCACCAAGTTCTCCAATTTCTGTTAATACCATGTTGTGTATGTATATTATTTTAACATTGGGTTGCTTTGTTCCACTGTGACGAGTTGCATTGTGGTAGCACCAGTGATCCAGATATGTGCATGCCAGAATCCCACATGCTACATCTGATTGTGGGTACGTGTTTTAATTTTCATATTGGGTCTGCACGGCAGCCAGTTCAGCCTGCTTGCTTTGATTTCCTACTGCTGAAGTATTTTTAGCTTGCACTTGAGTCCCTAGAGTGCTACTTTTGGTCCTTGTCTGAGAATACTAATCTGATCCACTACACCAGGGTTTGGAGGGGGTGTGAGGGTATATCATCCTTTGTTGTAAAAGATCACACTGTCCACACCATGAACCAAAGCAGGTCCTCACCCGCTAGACCAGTGTTTCTCAACCTTTTTTGTGTTATGCCCCACCGAAGCCTTTCTAAATGCTTATGCCCCCCCCCCCCCTCCCTCAACATATACATAATTTGTAATATTAAAAAATTGAAATATTCACTTAAGAAACTTGAATTAGAGGTTTTAGGAAGAAATCACTAGGAAATTATTGGGGCAAACACAGTAAGTAAATTTTCAAAACATATAATGGAGAACTGAAATTCAAGTATAAATTAATTTTAATGACAGATTTTTCTATATTATTTTAATTATTTATTATTTAAATTTAGTGAGATCTTTGCGCGCAGGTTACAATTTAGTTAACTTCACTCTCAAGTCTCCCCGTTTTGTTATATCCAGCCGATTTCATTTTTTTTAGCAGCAAATCATTTATGGCACTAAATCCGCATTCAGGTAAATATGAAGATGGAAACCTTAACAATAGTTCTCTTGCACATTTGGTTGCATTTGGATATTTGATTTCAGTTTCCTCACAAAGCCATGCCATCGCTCCTTTTATATTAAATAAAGTTTTAATTGACTCATCATTGTGCATTTCTGCGAGTTTTTCTTGATGCTGCATATTTGAAATATCAGACAAATCCACTAACATTGGCTGCATCATCCATGTTGGGAAATCAATTTGTTTAAAATCAGAAAATCTTTCTTCTAAATCAGCCAATAAAATTCTCAGATGATCAACAATATCATATATAGCGGTATCAGTCACTTCACATTTTTGGAGCCAATGAAACTTTTTCAAAATTTTAGTTGTAAATATATTGATTTATCCATTTGCACCGAGAATGTTCTTGTTTTCAGCTTTTCAACAAGTTGTATTTTAATATCCTCACCCATTTCTTCTATTCTTCTGCTAACAGTATTGTTACCTAGTGGCATAGCTTTAATGTCTTTGTCATCTTTTTCCAGAACTGTTTTAAGAAATGCTGATATTGATGGTTTGATTAAACTTTCCCCTATAGTATGACTTTTCCCAGATTTAGCGATGAGTACGGAAATTTGATAACTACTCTCAAGAGTACGATTGATAGTTGTATTATGAGCAGTAAATAGAGACTTTAATGTTACTCTTTTTTTTCAAAATTGTTCTTTAAAGTTTGAAAGTAATTCAAATCTTAATTAATATGAGCATTATGTTTCGCCTTCAAATGTGCCTCAAGACGACCTCGTTTCATTGATACGTTGGACAAGCATTGTTGGCATAAAAGATTAAAAGGTGACCGTTCATGTGGACAGCTGGTATGAAACCAAATTTTAAATATTCCTGCGAATACTGACGAATTTGTTTCTTGCTTGCACCACTCATTTTACTATGGGCTGAAATAAATAAATATAAGATCAATTAAAAACTAACGAAAATAATATGAACTGGAGTAAATGTAGACTAAAGATGCATATTTAAATATGTATGGCACATTTACCCCAACAACAAAAACAAGAAAAAAACATTCTTTTTAATTTGACAAATTTTTCTGGAAAACGATGCTTCTAAAAAAAATAATTAACAATTGAATGTACATACCATTTATATATCACTTATATTTATACAATGTATATATTTTTTTTTATACGAGACTTTTACAACAATTTAACGGACGCTTATTTCAAATTAACACCAATGGTGGGACACAGAGGTGTTTCCAAGGCGCCAGGGCCAGGTTCTATACTGGCCAAGACTTACTGACGCGTGCTCACCGAGCGTCCTGGACAACAGGTCCCTTCGGGGTCCTGGCTAAAGTCAGTAGGATCATTGATTCCTCCGAAGTCGGAGAGTGTCTGCCTGCACGGTGAGGAACTACCAGTCTGCACACCAATAAGCCAGACATGGGACAACGGATACTCATGCAAACATCAGGTCCTGTATGACATCACATTGATGTTGGACAACAGGATGTCTTCATCCGACATACAGGACTTCGCGCTGGAAATCACAGCCAGCGAACACAAGCAAGCAACACCAACGGTGAATGCTGAGCGTTATTGCGAAACACTGCAGAGACTGAGATCCCGGCACTAAGCATTTCGCGCCATTCAGAATAAATAGCGCCAAATGCTTAGTGCCGGCCAAGCATAAACAGTAGTTAGTTAGTTAGTTAGTCGTAGTTCCAACTTCACAGCAACGGGTTGTCCCCATTATGCTCCGTTCCTGTGCCAGTGAATATCACACAAAACGCTCCCCACTGCCCAATGTGAAAAGTGGAAAAGACAGGAGTCTCGACAAACAACAGCCCGCACAGATACACTGTGCATAATGCTGCCACCAGAATGTCAACACAATAGTCCCCCACGAAACACCCAGTTTATCTCTGATGGAATCTGCAGTCATTTTCCCATCTGGATGTTTCCTATATGTTCACCCACAGTCCACGAAATACAGTTCATCACCGACGGCAGTGGCAGTCAACCAGAAGCCCAGCAGCCACACATTTCTGCATAAGGCAAAAACCGGTCAACTCTGGGACATAGCCATCTGCCATCGTTCCGAACATGCAGTCACATTCCAAAAAACCTCGGGCGGATTCAAAAGCATTTCACACGAAACTCACAGCTCACAGTGTCGCGCCACGCACTCACTCAGTAGCAGGGCGACGGAACCATCAAGCCTCCTTAGTCGCCTCTTACGACATGCGTGGTAGGCTGCAGTAGTTCAACTCTAACGTCTAACAATGAAATCACAGCTACTAACATGACGGACAGAAGTTACTTATACTGGACGTTTACCCAGCTCGAGTAGCGACCAAGAGTCGCCATACGGTTAACTTAAACTCTGGACGAGTCCATTTTCGAATTGCCCCCCTTAACAATCAAATTGCTCCCCTGTGGGCGTGGGCCCCACGTTGGAAAACACTGCGCTAGAGGCAGGCATTGTGAACTTTGAGCTACTCCCCAAATCTTCTACTCCCTAAATCTAGCAGTTAATTTAGACAGCGATACATATTAACGACTCTTCATATATGTTGATATGCTATCCTATCTTCGTTGATGAGCAAGTAGCAATCACTCATGGAAAGATTGCAACTATTATAAAAGCAGCTGCAATCTCTGATGAGCCATACCGGCCAGGAGTTTTTGCTCGATGCATTGGATGAGCTGAATGTGTGAGACCTGATCCCTAACGTTGCAAGCTCTGCTGTCACTGTACGTCAACCTGGAGTTGCCCTGATTACAACCAAACCTGCGATCTGCCACAGAAGCTAGCCTGCAGACAAGGTCGCTTCTAGATGACCTACTAAATTCCTGTAGCAATTTCCAGCTGTGGGTTTGTGATGTGATAACATCATCTTATTTTGTAGCCCTAGATCCATGAGGGAGAGGTGGTCAGTCTTTCCCTCACTGTGACAAGTGTCATTCAGAGCATGAGTGCAGTTTTCCCGTCATCGATGGAGTTACAGAGCTTGTAGTTTGTGTGATGTTTCTGGCAGGCAGCTGACCATTCTGCAGAAAGAGATTCACTCATTCAGTAGCATGTCCTTTGCAGAACCTCGCTCCCATAACAACTGTTTGAAAACTTCTCGGCCATAAGTAAGATGTCCTGCATCCGATACTTCTTCTTCTTCTTCTTCTTTGCGTTCATCCGGAGTGTTTTTTCAGATGTGATTGCGGCGTGCGTTAGGCACCCTTGGGTCGAAACCCTTAGGTCAACACATCCGGCTTTTGCGTGCATTTTTGACCAGGTTAGCATTCCTGGGAGACTCTCACTTTTGTGGTACCGTCCATCTCCCAGCTGGTCAAGTTGGAACAGTTGAAGACTTCACGGTCATCCCTCAAAGGAAGGCAGGGACAGTTCATAGCATTTTCCGCCATCCTGGGTGGCTTCCATAATTGCAGAGCCGACACATAGCGCTCTGGTGGTGGGCTCACTGAGGGAATCATCATGTCCTGCTCATGGCTGCTTTAATTCCTCACTTCAATATGTTGGGCATTTCGTTTGCCCCGGGCCGTTCCCGCACAAACCAGACAGGTCTGCAGACGGTATCCACTCAGCGAGTTTTCGGTTTGGAAACTAGATAGTTGAGCTGTTCCTAGCACGAGAGACATTCGGACGAGACATTTCACTCGGATGTAAATGCGTAGTGCTAATTTTTATTTTGCCACCCGTAGGACTTCCTTCTGGCTTCGGCGGGCATTTTTTAATGAGGTTAGCCTTCCTCGGGTTTCAAGGCACGTTGGACTGTTGTGATGTCGCCCACATATCAGCTGGTCAAGATAGAACGGTCAACGACATCATGGTCAACCCTCAAGGGAAGGCAAGGGCAGACCATGGGCATTCCCTCACTATCCAAGGAGGCTTCCATAATTGCAGAGCCGGCACATATTGCTCTGAGACTGGGCTCACCCGAGGAGTTGCCAAGTCCTGCTCATGGCTGCTTTAGTTCCTCACTTCAATGTGTTGGGCATCTCGCTTGCCACTGGTCGCTCAAGCACACACCAAGAACGGTCAGACTGCGGGCAATATCCACTCAGTAAGCTTTTGCTTTTGACTTTGGACCACGCAATGGATTCGCTAGCCGTGTGTTCCATTTCGTGTTATTGAGACGTTTTTCCACTTTTGTCTACACTCTCTATGAGTTAGATACAGACAGTTTTCGTAACCAGTTCATTCGACTGGGGCACTTTTCTGCCTTTTAGTACTCGCTCACGAGGTAGGCTACTGTGCTGCCGGCTCAGCACCTTACCTCCGTGCAGCAGTGAATGAGAAACGGCCAGGCCCTCTCATCCGGGAATCCCTCATATCCCCCAGCTGAGAGCCTTCGAACAAGTATCAGAACTGGGCATGTAGCGTGCTCAGTATCTCACCTCTATTTTTCGGTAGGTGGGTATCGGCCCGGCTCTCACATCCGAGGGTTTGTGGCTTAGGGAGTTCAGCCTCAACCCTCGACAGAGAGCCTTAGAGTATTGTCTGGACCAAGAACTTCTGCCTTCGTGCGTCTGATTTAAACTTTTGACTGCTATCCTCAGTCTACCTGCCGAGCAGCAGGTTGTGCCTCTCTTAGTCTGGTCCCTATCCCATAAGCTGTCCGATATATAGTTTTCATCCATCGGCAAGCACATGGGGTCAGTGGGACACGCAAGCTCCCCCACCATGGCAAGGTGGAGACACATCGGGGGAGGCATCCGATACACCCATCTACAGATTAACTGCCACATTCTCCACTCATCTTCTCTTTGGTCCTTTCTCTTCTTCTATTCCCAGGGCAATATTTTTTTTGTTTTGCATATCCTTTGCAGGACATTGCAGTCAACACCAGCATTTTTCAGCTGTTGTTGATGTCTTGGCAAGTCTTAACGTTCAGTAGTTTGCCATTGCTTTCTGAACGATCGGCTCACATACCTCCGTAAGTAACCAGCTGCGGCACGATCCGCTGCCGGATCTCGTGGAGCTGTGTTTCGTACAAGAGTATACAGGATTACAAACGTTCTTAACTTCTTCGCCAGGGAGACCGGCTCCCAGGCATATACCCCTCCATTATTGTTCTCTCCAAACTTGTATGATGTTTCAAGTGATCAAAGTATTTAAACTTTTCTTTGTTTTATCGTCTTTAGTAAGCAAACCTTCAGTATTCAGCTGTTGTTGTCTGCATGCATTTGTTCTTTGTTGTATCCAAGATATTCTTAGAAGCAAACAAAAGCAAACAAACAAACTTTATTTTCAAAGGGTTAAGAATTGGGCACACAGGCCCATCTAAAATTCTGCCCTTCTGTCACCCTGTCTTTCATACATTATATCATTCACACATCATTCAAGGCTAGCAGAAAACAGCAACAATATAAAAGATATGCATTATAAAGGCATGTGGAAAATGAAAAATCAATACTACACGACTCAGTAATAGTAATGACTGATGTGCCACTTGTTATTAGTTATGTGGAATATACTGGCCTTACCAAAAGGGGACTGGCTGTTATACTAGGGTTATATTATTATTATTATTATTATTATTATTATTTCTATTATTAAGGGGGAAGGTAATCTGTACTGAGAAAGTGTACGAATAATTTGCGATTATATGTATAGGGATTGGTGATGTCTTTGATTTCTTGTGGAAGATTGTTCCACAGCTGAGCTGCGGAGTACGCTAGGTGTGTTTTGTATAAGTCTATCCTAGGCTTCGGAAGATCTGCATATCGGAGAAAACTGACTCTTCAACAGCGCCCCGTGGCGCAAACTGACACACTATAACGATGTTAATCACCACGGTGGTATGGAAAGAATGATATAATACACAGTACCTAGAAGAAGAGGCAACAGTCTCACATCACGATGATGGACACGGGACATTGAAGACACCTGGAGACTGAAGATGCATGAGGAAACGTAGCTGGAAAAGGATCGATGCTCTTTTTGACGGGATGAGAGGGGATTTCTGCAAAAGAACCGACCACATAATGATGAAACTTTCTGCATGATTATCAGATTTTCTGTCTCTCTGCAGATCTTCTTCTTCTCCTCCTCCTCATTCTTCTTCTTCTTCTTCTCCTCCTCCTTCTTCTTCTCCTCCTCCTCCTTCTTCTTCTTCTCCTCCTCCTTCTTCTTCTTCTCCTCCTTCTTCTTCTTCTCCTCCTTCTTCTTCTCCTCCTCCTCCTTCTCTTCCTTTATTCCTCCATTTACCTCTGTGAAGTGTTAGGGGGAATGCAAGGAAGGATATTTAGTGCCCTATTTCCAATCTACTTTGTAAGTTGTTATTCGTTTGTCTTAGGTGGTTCTTGATACCATCACTCCATCTTTTACGAAATCTTCTCCTTGCTCTGTATCCAACATATTTCTTCAGTCTGTAGTTCTACGTAGATTGTATCAAGGAATTCTTGTGAGGTGGCCAAACCACTTAATTTGTTGTTCGCTAATGAATTGCGCGACTTGTTTCAGACCTAATCTTCCTCTAATTTCCTCATTCTTAATTCTATTTCTCATGGTTACACCTTAACCATCTATCTTCATATGTGCCTGATTCACCTTTCACCCATTGAAAATGTACAGGTGGTAGATGTAAACATGTAAATATGTCCATGAGAATTATGACCTAGTGAGTCACCAACGAAATAAATAATTAATAAACTATAAATCAATTTATTTCACTGTGACTGAATGGGGAAATGTACTAAATTCATTTAATGAAAACGTTACCCAGCTGCCATAAACAACTTATTATTCCTATTTCTATGAATAGTATTATTGTGTTATTTTACGACTGCCAGGGTTGAGGACCTCATTAGATGAAATTGCATGGGCAATAAAGAACCTGAACAATTGTAAATCGCCTGGATGTGATGAGATACCAGCTGAACTAATTAAAGCGGGAGGAGAAGAAAGCATACAAATCTGTCACACATTATGTAAAAAGATATGGAAATATGGTATATCGCCAAAAATTGGAAGAGAACTATCTTCATTCCAATACCCCAAAAAAAAGGCAACCTGAAATTATGCACCAACTATAGAACCCTTGCAAGTAAAATTCTACTAAAAATCATAATGGGAAGACTTCGTAAGAAAATGGAAGAAGAAACTAACTTGGTTCAAGCTGGATTTAGACAAGGAAGAGGAACATGAGATCACATACTCAACATGTGTCTAATAATAGAGAAGTGCAGAGAATTTAATGTGTGTTGTCCCTCTTCTTGTTTAACCTGTACGCCGAAAATATAACGAGAAATGTAAGAGATGAATATAAACAGGGAGCGATATGATGTCCTAAATATCAGCGGTCATGACATACCAGAGATTCGATATGCTGATGATACAGTATTGCTATCCACAACACAGAATGGTATAGAAAACCTTATAGCCTCAACCCAATTGAATAGTGAAAATCACAACTTATATCTTAAACATAGCAAAAACAAAGATAATGCACACAGAAAAAACTATTATGGATATATATATATATATATATATATATATATATATATATATATATATATATATATATATATATATATATATATATATATATATATATCCATCTATAATGAACCCATATAAAGAACCCATCTATAGCATTTATATTCAAAGTAAGTAAGTCCAGGTCTTCTTTCTTCTTCTTCTTCGTTCATCCGGAGTTTTTTTTTCGGATGTGATTGCGTTGTGCCTGTTTACAGCAGAGCTGCGTTCTTGCGCCGTTAGGCCGACACATCCGACTTCTGCGGGCATTTGTTGACCGGGTGAACCTTCCCGGGGGTTTCTTGGGACGTTTGACTCTCACTGTTGTGGTGTTATCCCCCATCCCAGCTGGTCCATATAGAACAGCCAAAGATCCTGGTCAGCCCTCAAGGGAAGGCAGGGGCAGACCATGGGCATTCCCCGCCATCCAAGGAGGCTTCCATACTTGCAGAGCCGATACATGGCGCTCTGGTACTGGGCTCACCCAAGGAATCGTCACGTCCTGCACATGGCTGCTTAGCCTCACTTCCGTATATTGGGCCTTCCGTTCACCATAGGCTGTTCTTCCGGAAACCAGAAGTATGCAGTCTGCAGATGACATCCACACAGTGAGCTTTCGATTCGGACTTTCCACGTAATGGATTTGCTATCCAAGCAATATTCCATTTCATGCCACTAGGACACTTTTCCACCTTTTTTGAAGCCCACACAATGGGCTTTTGATTCGGACTTTCCACGTAATGGATTTACTATCCAAGCAATATTCCATTTCGTGCCACTAGGACACTTTTCCACCTTTTATGAAGCCCACACAGCAAGCTTTCGATTTGGACTTTCCACATAATGGATTTGCTATCCAAGCAATATTCCATTTCATGCCTCTGGGTCTTCATGCACCTTTAAATGTCAACCTGTATGTAGTTTAAGTAAGCTGCGGTCAACTTGAGCTTGTTGATATCTCCGTAGAGCTTGTCCTCAAATGAAGCAGGTGTGGGCCAAAATATCTTTCTCTGTTCTGCATACGTTGGGCAATCCTGCAGCAAATGTTTTGCTGTCATTTTTCCAGTTCTACAATTACATTCATCAGTATCTCCTATCTTTAGTTTATTGAACAAGTGGTATTTCAGCCTGTTATGTCCTGTGCGGAGTCTGAAGATTGCTACTTGTTCTCTTCGGTCAAGTTTGTAATATGCATCATCCTTCTGATGGCCTGGATGCTCAGATTCCCATTTGGTTCTATAAGTGCTTTTTATCAACCTCTTTGCCTCATTATAGGTTATGTCTATGTCAGGCTGTGGTAGTCGTCCGCCCTCTTTTGCCAGTCTGTCAGCCTCTTCGTTTCCAGGTATACTGCAATGTGATGGGATCCACTGTATTACAACTTTTTTGATTTCTGGCATAGACCATGGAGTGCTGCTCTTAGGTCAGTTAGTTCTGTGCTGTTATTGCTCTTGAGTATTGAGACAGCTGACTTTGCATCTGTGAAGATAGCTATTTGCTTCTCTTTATTTTCCTCCATCAGGAGCATTTCTGCTGCAGTTTTCAAAAGCCTCTACCTCCGCTTTGAAGTTACTTGAAAATTTTCCAGTTGCCATTGAATGTGTTTTTTTCACTCCATTTTTTAAATTTAGGAGAATTCCTCCTCCTCCATTCTCTATTGAATTTTTGGCTGATCCATCTGTATATGCATGGGTCCAATTCCTGCTTGGGTAATGTTCTTTTATGTAGTTTAGGGTTATTTCTCTTCTTTCGGTTTCATGCTGAGTGTTCTTTTTCTCAATACCAGGAATGTTTTCTATCATCTCAGGCAGTTGCTGCTGTCTCCAAGCTGGGAAGTTGTGTGCATTGTGTATGGGCTTGACTGTTGATATGTTAAGTATAGGATCTGCCCTAATCCTTCGTTTTGCAGTTTCTACAAAGTTGCTACGCTTCAGTCTTCCCTTTCCAAAACCATTAAATCTGTTGTACATAGGGTGGTCTGTCAATCTTCTAAATTTTTCTGCTTGTTGCTGGGCTCTGCTATCTCTTCTATCCTGCATTGGTTGTAAACAAGTGATCTTTTCTAGTTCATTAATAGGCGTTGTCTTCAGGCTTCCAGTTATGATTCGCATTCCTTGGTTTGGACTCTACTTATTTTGTTAAAGTTTGACTTAGCTGCTGTTGCCCAAGCTGCAATGCCATATTCCAGTACTGGGCCTCACCCGTCCAGTATATAACTTCTTGAGAACTTTCTCATCTGCTCCCCACGTTGTACCAGCAAGCTTTTCATGATTGCCATTCTCTGCCTTGCTCTTGTTCGATTTTTCTCAGCCTGTGTCTTCCATGTCAGGCGACGATCAAAGGTGACTCCTAGATAGTTTGGATTTTCTTCATGGCGCAATATTTTTCCATTCAATACCAGCTTAGGTTGCTGAGTTTTATTTGAGAGGGAGAACACTGTGCATGTTGTTTTCTCCTCACTTATCTTCACTAGCCATGATTTTGACCAGTCCTCTAGCGCTAATAAGGCTTGCTGTATTCTGCTGTTAGCTGTACTAATATATTCTTCAGATGTCCATATGGCTAGGTCATCTGCAAAGGAGGATGTGTGTACTCTGGCTGGAAAATTTTCTGTGATGTCATTTATATATGCTAGGAATAATGTTGGTGAAAGAACTCCTCCTTGGGGGACACCTTGCTCCAGCAGCATCATTTTGCTTGTTTGTCCTTGTACTTTTGTCCTGGCAGTTCTGTTCTCAAGGTAGTGGCTGATCCATTTATACATTTTTCCACAAACATGCATGTTTTGCAGTTTACTTTCAGTCCTTCCTTCCATACTTTATCAAATGCTTTTTCTAAATTTATCCAGACTGCTAGTGTGTGCTTTTCTCTTGGAAGGCATCCTCTATTTCCTGAGCTATATAGGTTATTTGATCTTCAGTGGATCTGTATTTTCTGAATCCTGCTTGGTGTGGTGTTAAGAGTTTGTTTTCTTCCAGATGCCATGTTAGCCTGCCATTGATAATGTGTTCCATTAATTTTCCTACACAGCTAAGTAGACTGATAGGTCGATAGCCATTTGGTTCTTCCAGGTCTTTTCCTTTCTTTGGGACTAGGTATTAGTATAGCTTCCTTCCATGCCTGTGGGACTATTCCTCTCTTCCAGCTGTTATTTAGGACTGCTAGTAGTTTCTTCTTTGCCTTGGTGCCTAGTCCTATTAGCATTTCATTTGTGATTCCATCCTTTCCTGGTGATTTCTTCTTTTTTAGGGTATTCATTGCCTGTTCCATTTCTTCCATTGTTAGATTTGCCATCATATATTCTGCTGCTGTCTCTGTATTTCTATGATGTATCTGTTTGTCTTTGATTGCTTTCTTCTGTTCGGTTGTAATATCAATGTGGTTTGCATTTGCATAGTGTTCCATTAGTGCATTTGCAGCCTTTTTGCCTGTAAGCAAGGCATTTCCTTGTTTAATTGTTATTTGTTTGTTTCTAGGTCCTTCATTGTTCATGGCTTTCACTAGTTTCCATAGTTTGTTTCCATCCCTGTCAAAATTCAGGTTTTCTGTTTTTCCCTCCAACAATCTCTTGTTGTTTGATTTACTGTTCTTTTATATTTTGCTGAGATGGCTTTGAGAGAGATGTTTGCTTCAATTGTTTGTTCTCTCTCTGCTGTCTTCCTGGCATCCTCAACTTTGTCCTCCAAACTTTGTAGTTCTTCAGTCCAGTATGGGTTTGTAATTTTTCCTCACTCCTCTTGGAATGGACTCAGTGGCTGCCTGTATTATCGCTCTGTTTAGACTTTCCACCATTTGCTTTATGTTGCCATATCGTGTATTTATGTTTTCACAATATTTGTCTGTTAGTATGGCAAATCTGTCCCAATCTCCTCGTTTGTAATTCCAGCGGGGCAAAGGGCTTTTGCTCCTGTGGAACATACTCCATATTCATTTCAAGCTTGATTGGTCTGTGGTCACTACCTGCTAATTGTCCAGCACATGGCGATCGATTTTGTGGAGGATGTCTCCTGTGCAGAAAGCTAAGTCTGGAGTAGAAGTGGTAAGCCATCTTCTGGAGTAGAAGCTCGGTGTGTCATCCGCTTTGTTGAGTAGATGGAGATTTGAGTCTATTTCCCAGTCCTCCAATTCATCTCCTCTTTTGTCAGTATCTGGGTATCCCCATCTTTCTGAACGGCTATTAAAGTCTCCGACAATAATGCAGTTTGTGTCAGTTATTTTCATGTTTGAGAGTGTAAGGTCCTTATCTGCTGGGCTATACAGATTGTAGATTCTTATTTTCACGTCCTTTATCATTATATCAACACCTATAATTTCCGTTTGGTTGTCAGAGATCACAGATACTTCGCTGCAAGGTATTGTATTTCGTGTAAGTATTAGAACTCCTCCTTTGTGTCCTTCGCGGTCGAAACGTGTGGCCTGATATCCTCTGACTGAGAATTTGTGATTGGCGTTGAGGTATGTCTCTTGAATGCATGCCACATCTATTCTATCTTTATGAAGACGCTGTGTTAGGGAGTCTTTCTTCTTGTAAACTCCTTCGGCATTCCACTGTAGTATGTTGAGTGTCCGGGGTATTTGGTCAATAGCTCTTAACCTACTCCTCTGTGCCTTGACTCCACAGCACAGGGGAAGGTGACCACCAGTAGTCATGGGTGGACCCCCTCGAGGCAGGGGGCCCGGCACTATCACCGCCTGATGGGACTTCACGGGATTAGCACCATATCGATTAATTTTGATTTGTGACATCATGAATTAAGTTACGTTGCACTGCTTTGTCAAGCCTGTGGCTCAGTACATCCGATTTCGACAAGCATTTATTCGGGATGCTTTCCCTAGCCTTTGACTGTCCCCAGTCTACCTACAAGGCAGCAGGTTTCACGTTGCACTGCTTTGTCAAGCCTGTGGCTCAGTACATCCGATTTCGACAAGCATGTATTTGGGGTGCTTTCCCTAGCCTTTGACTGTCCCCAGTCTACCTACAAGGCAGCAGGTTTGTGTGTCTCTTCGTCTGGTCCCTCTCCCTTGACCTGTCCGACATGGGTGGCCCTACCAGTAGCTGTGCTACCGTCGGCATAGCTCTTGGGGTCATTGGGACGCACAAGCCCCTCTACCTCGTCACGGTGGACACACAGCAGAGGGGAGTCCAGGTCTAAGAGGCGTATGTTGCAATGGGAAAGATGCATGCTCTTAAAAATGTAATGTTGGTAGTTCTATCTGTCCCACCCCACAATGTATTCAGTTGTTTTAGTCTTTGAAGGGCAAGAGATTGATGGGGTCACACCTGGTGCAGTGAAGCCAGTCCTTTCACCTTAAATTTCAATTTTGGTTAAATGTAAAACAATGTTTTATACTTGATGTTTTGATAACATGTTATTTATTATGTTTGAATCATCATCATCATCATCTCATTGTATTCTTCTTGTACCTTGCCGTGTCGAGGTGAAGCATAAACAGCGGGAGAGTGCCCGTTAATGGGCTTCATATATCATGATTCCCATGGACTCTTTTATTCTTTCTGTCCATTGTTTACATGGTCAGGCCTCTTCTTGTGGTTCCATGTTTGAATTTTGTTTCCAATTTAAGATGCAGAGACAAGCGCAGAGGAGACTGATACAGACAACCATATTGAATTGGAAGCAGATGGCATACATAAAATTGCTGGCAACAGTCTCAGCTGTCACCATGATAAGCTCGTCACTGACAAATTGAAATGTACAAACACTGATGGCAAAACTTGTGGAGAAAAAGCCATCGTGGGTGTGGAGAAGACAAAGTTTGTTATTAGTAAGTGCTGGATTTCTATATCATTTAATATCTTAATATATAGATCATCAGAAGTCAGTGGCTAGCATGCCTGCTTGCTGGCCCGGAGGTGTGTGTTCAAATCCCCTTTGAGGCTGGGATGTTTAATGAATGTACTTGAGCTTGCAGGTTGACCCAGTTGTGTACCAGGAAATGTGGGAAATAAAGGCAGCCATTATGACATTGACCACATCACCCAGCCAGTCTCGACGGGTCTCTACAAATATGGGGCTAGCACCATATACCCTCAGTGTGCCTCCAGGTGTGGGACGGGCAGCTGTACCTGTGTATTTACTTTGTGACAGTGTCAGTTTTATAAATTGTCACTTCGATCATGTCATCTTGATAGATCATAACTTTTACTGTCATTTTTATCAATTGTCACTTTGATATGTCATTTTGATTGATCATCGCTTTGAAAGTGTCAATTGTAACTTTGATCATGTCATTTTGATAGATCATTACTTTGACGATGTCAGTTTTATAAATTGTCACTTTGATCATGTCATTTTGATAGAGGATCGCTTTGAAAGTGTCATTTTGTAAATTGTCATTTTGATAGATCATCACTTTGATGTGTCATTATTATAAATTGTCACTTTGATAATGTCATTTTGATAGATCATCACTTTGACAGTGTCAGTTGTATAAATTGTTACTTTGATCATGTCATTTTGATAGATCATCGCTGTGACAGTGTCATGTTGTAAATTGTCATTTTGATAGATCGTCGCTTTGACAGTTATTTATATAAATGGTCACTTTGATCATGTCATTTTGATAGATCATCACTTTGACAGTGTCATTTTAATAAACATGATCAGTTTCCCTGACATCAGTAAGATCTGGACACTTAAAGAGCTAATGTCTCACAGAATTATAAGGATATACGTACAAAGCAGGCACTCAGCAGAGATCTGTGGTTGAAATGTATTCTGGTGCATGTTAAATAATATATTGTGTGAGGTTGATTATTTGGTTATTGCCTTTGCTCACTTTGAACTTAAACGTAGTCTGTACATTTGCTACTACTTCAAGTGTACTAGACTGATTTTTGCGTGTGGATTAGCATTCCCTGTTATCAGTGTCCCTCTCCAGCAAGCAAACCCACTTTTGACTTCTGAGATTATGAAATTAGTCCTACTTGAAATAAAATTATTTGTATCCTGGGAATGCTAACTAGGTCAACAGATGCCAGGAAGAAATTGGATATCAAGGCCAAAAAGTACAAATATTGGAGCTCTGCCTCATACAGGCACAGTTTAAACACATCCAAAACAAACAGAAAGTATCGCACGATCAAAGAAGAGGAAATTTTTTATATCCTGGATTTTAACAAACTGCAGTTGTTTTATTGCTTAACTTGTTTATAGTCGCTTGTTAAAGTTTGCAGAAGCCATAATGATTCATCTACATAGGCCAGTTTTGTGCAAACAGAAAGACATGTTAGTTTAAAATTACGGCGGTAGACAATTGACATTACTGTGCCAACATGTGTATATTTCAGCTTGAAGGATTTATCTAGTTATTTTACTTTATGTTGTGTGAATTCTGCAGTATGTACCTGACGAGATGCAGCAAAATATGCCAAGCAATAAATCGTGCAATCTATTGTTTGTGTCTTCGTTATTCAAGCTTGTTGCCTTTCTTTGCCAGAACCAAGTACCATTCCAAGCTGTGTATTCAACTGGATCTGCGGGATTGACTCTAAAAATAAGGTGCAGCTGTCCATGAAGCATGTAGACGAAGACGATATGATATCCATCGTAGAACCACCCGGTTTGAAGAGGTTGACAGCTGTCATGGCAGCTCTTTTAGCTGTGTCGGCTATTTTTCTGTATGCTTTCTTTGCGTAGCAGAGTTCCCGATCAGCGTGGAAGTTATGAATGAAGTTGTGAATGTGAAAAGTGAAATAAAGAGAATGATGATAACATTCGTGAGTGTGACAGTCGGTAGTAAGTCAGTACAAAGTCAGTTCCACGGCAGATACTGCTGTTGGCCTGTGAAGTGTTAAGCTTTTACATATTCTAGACAATAATATGAGGGAGGGTGACCAGTTCCTTTCCTTCCAATACAATACCCTGACAACTGCTTGGTACACCATGTTTATGAGGCTGTTACCTTAGAGCTGTACTGGATGGAAACAATCATCGTGTCTCTTCTGAGGATTGGTCCTAGACCACTGTTTTGGCAGGCAAGTACACTAACTACAACAACATCAAAACCATTCATCTGGATATACAAAGATAACACACAAGATTACTCATCAAAACCATTCTTCTAGACATATAAAGACAGCACAAAAGATTACTCATCAAAACCATAAGAAAAGACAGATGAAATTTATAGGGCATATAAATAAAGGAGAAATGAACCTTATGTGGGGGATATACTGGACAAGAGAATGAACGAACGAAAATCTTTATTTTCAAAGGGTTAAGAATTGGGCACGCAGGCCCATGTGACATTCTGCAGGGGACACAGATTTGTATGGCAAGCTTCAACTGTCGGGCAACAAATGTAAGCAAACAACTTCATTAAAATATGAGAGCACAGACGAGTGAGTCAGTACCAGTGTCTGCTCTAGACCAGGCACACAGAGGAAGAATCATCATGTGTCATGCAGATAAGCTTGGGCGGTCATGTTTTGCCATCTTCCATGGCTCAGCTTGGGTTTTGTCTTGATTATGCCACATAGTCAAACCATACAGATATTTACCTCTCTGTCTTCCTCTTGTTCTTTTTCCCTCAATCTTGCCAGTTGTCACTAAGTTTTCTAGTTTATTTCTTTGTATAATATGCCCAAAATATCTTGACATTCTATGTCTAATTTCTCTAATCAGTTTACGGTTTTCATTTCTTTCTTGTAGGTCTTGCTCATTGGTTTTTCTGTCTATCCGTGGTATTCTTTGCATTTTCCCCGGAAACCACATTTCCACACCCATTAGATGTTTTTCAGCTTGTCTGTGCATTGTCCACGCTTCACATCCATACAAAAGTATCAGTAGGAGGAAAGTTTTCAATTAGGACTATGCATACTAGCTTGTTGTGTTGAGGTGAAGTGACCAGTGTTTTTCTCATTACTGTTTATTTGATACAACTGAATCAACTCCAAAGCTATACTTGTGTTAAACACATGACAATGCCACCAACTGGGGATTGAACTAGGACTGCTCAGCTGATAAGCCAGAGTCCCGTCCTTCAGGGTATAGATGTTATGTAGTTGCCTCCCTGACTAGCCTGTGAGTTGAGCTTGAAAGGCTGTAGACAGTGGGAGGGGGATAGAACAGCAAGAATTACTGGCATTGACAACTGTAGACCAGGCAAAAGGTATAGTGCAACATTTTACAAATTGTGTAACTGAATAATGTGGAAGGAAGGAGGAAACCACCACAAAGTCTTTCCAAGAGTAAATAATGAGCAAGTTCTAAATCTGAATTGAAGGAGTGTTATGTTCACATAGTCCATGTCAAGTCTTCAGAGTAAATAACCAGATACGACTTTACTGAAATATCCTGTACATTTAGCATGAGAAGAGTGGCTGGAGGGACAGACTTTCCCCCGAGATATGTATTCTAAATGACTCAATTAGATGTTTTCTCAGTGACTCAATGATATGTTTTCTCAGTGACTCAATGACATGTTTTCTCAATGACCAAATGTTATGTTTTGTCAGTGACTCAGTGCGTATGCTTAGAAAGATGGAGATAGGCTGGGTTCAATGACAGTGAGTATAGTCTCTGAGGTCAAGGCTGGCAAACATCAGCTTCAGTTTTAGGCCAGGGTACTAGGGTGTCAGAGAAAGTGCACAGACTGAGTCTTGAGGCCGGACAACTATGGAAAGCAGGCAGGCAATGGACTGGACTGATATAAGGACTGCCCTCAGTGAGGCAGGGAAGTTACATGACAAGTCTTGCCACCAATTCTTCCCTGCATCCAGGATGACAAACATGTGATGGCACTATCTGATCAGTGTAAAGCCATTACCCTCTTTCGACAACCATCCATCCATCATGTGCCATGCCGGTTAGCATGGGCGGTCATGTTTGGCATCTCACTCGATCAGCAGAATCATGGATCAGCTCAGTGTTTCTGTCTCGATTGTTTGGACAACAATCACCATCAAATGAATATCCTACTTGTGGCTGACTCGGTCACAGGATTATTAATCAGAGCAAAGTGAGAGGCTTTGAGATGGTACAGATGACCAAGAGACTGTGTGATGGTATAGATTGCCAAGAAGTTTGTGTGGGAGATTGTGTGATGGTATAGATTGCCAAGAAGTCTGTGTGGGAGATTGTGTGATGGTACAGATGACTAAGAAGTCTGTGAAGGAGACGTGTGATGGTATAGATTGCCAAGTGGTCTGTGTAGGAGATTGTGTGATGGTATAGATTGCCAAGAAGTCTGTGTGGGAGATTGTGTGATGGTATAGATTGCCAAGGTCTGTATGGGAGATTGTGTGATGGTATAGATTGCCAAGTGGTCTGTATGGGAGATTGTGTGATGGCATAGATTGCCAAGAAGTCTGTATGGGAGATTGTGTGATGGTATAGATTGCCAAGAAGTCTGTATGGGAGATTGTGTGATGGTATAGATTGCCAAGAAGTCTGTATGGGAGATTGTGTGATGGCATAGATTGCCAAGAAGTCTGTATGGGAGATTGTGTGATGGCATAGATTGCCAAGAAGTCTGTATGGGAGATTATGAGATGGCATAGATTGCCGAGTAGTCTGTATGGGAGATTGTGTGATGGTATAGATTGCCAAGTAGTCTGTATGGGAGACTGAGATGATATAGCTGGTCGAGTAGACTGTGTGTGACATGGTATAGATGATCAAGTAGTCTGTATGGGATCTTGTTCATGGCTAAACTGCTAGTTTTCACCCCTTCACTGATCATAAAACGGATAACAGAACACTGTTCCTATTTGGTTGATGTCAAAAGTGAGGCGGCCATCTTTAAACTGTCCTTATGGTGTCACTGTGTTCATCTGCACCATGATGACACATGCTTAACAACAATACTGACAAATTACAAGACAATGGTTATTGTAATTTCTATCTTACTTAAGGTTTTCGTTTGAAGCCCCCTTGTAATATGCCCATAAAATCATGACTGTCTACGTCTTATTTCTCTAATCAATTTACATGGATTGCAGACCTGTTAAGTAAATACCTCATAGACCACAGATAGTAATGTTGCTTCGTGATATATCTGTAAGATGTTTACACCTCAGGGTAGAAGAGGAGCGACACTGAGCACCATAAGTAATATCACATGCCTTTATTTGTCTAGTGCCTTGCTGAGCTGGCTTGTACAACCATGCCTCACCACAACCATTGTTCTCAAATGCAATTTATTTGTTCATGTACTGCCACATACCCATATCATACAGCTGATTTCCTGTGTATACAAATTTTTACAGTAACATTTTACAAAACATTTTACTGAAATGCATGTCCTTGTTTTATTTAATTGCTATTACATGTCATTAATTTATAATCAGCATTATGTATTTTTGAAAATACATGTAATTTATAACTACAATTACTTGTGATTTATAATTCTCATTGCATGTTCATAGCCACTACATAATTCATAATCAGATCATTGCTGTGTAATTAAAAGTTATCATCTCATCTTATTCCTCTGATACCTTGTGGTGTCGAGGTGAAGCATAAACAGAGGGAGAGTGCCCGTGTATGGGCTTCATTTATCATTGATATACCAGTGTTTATACTGAATTACCAGACATGACAGTCCATGGATTCTATTATTCCCTCTGTTCATTGTGTACATGGTCGGCCTCTTCTTCTGGTTCCATGTGGTCTGTACATCATTACTTGTTGTGGTATACTGTCAGTTGGTAGCCTAAATATGTGGTCGAACCATTTCACTTGCTGTTTTCTCATGAAACCTAGCAATGCTATTACCCCCACTTTAGTCCTGATTTCTGATTCTCTCATCTTCTTGATTTTCTTGTTGTTGTTGTTGAGATAGCTCGCTTTGAACTGAAGCATAGTTCATATAAATGCTACCACTTCTTGTGCACTGGACTGGTCTCTTCTTGATATGTTGAGTATTCTTCTAAGGCATCTCATTTTCGTTGTAATTTTTCTGTTCTGTTTGTCATTGTCCAGGTTTGGTAGCATACAACAAATGTTGTGGTGTAGAGGTGTTTTGTCAAGTTTCTATTGATATGTGTTTCTTCATTAGTATTGGTGCCACTTGTCCAGTGAGTTGGTTTGCCTTATTGCATCTATTCTCTGTCTCATCTTCTGTTTTGCCATTTGATGATATTTCCTAAGTACTTGAAGCTCTTTACTTGTTTCAGGGGGGTGTTCTTTTACATGGATCTTTGCTTTTTTTCTTCCTTGACTATAGTCATTACCTCTGTTATTATTGTACCTTAATATCTTCTTTTCATATTAGTTACACGTTAACTTGGAGACACCATTATATGCATAAATACCTCTTGTGTTTAAGCAGGCCAGGTTTGGATGTGTACAACATAAGTACCTCCTGTGTTCAAGCAGGCCAGGTTTGGATGTGTACAACATAAGTACCTCCTGTGTTCAGGCAGGCCAGGTTTGGATGTGTACAACATAAGTACCTCCTGTGTTCAGGCAGGCCAGGTTTAGATGTGTACAACATAAGTACCTCCTGTGTTCAGGCAGGCCAGGTTTGGATGTGTACAACATAAGTACCTCCTGTGTTCAGGCAGGCCAGGTTTGGATGTGTACAACATAAGTACCTCCTGTGTTAAGGCAGGCCAGGTTTGGATGTGTACAACATAAGTACCTCCTGTGCAGGTTATAAAAAAACGACCAAAGAAAGGTTGATATGAGACTGACTACTTCAAACTGGAGTGAAATCCAGCCTACATCTGACCAACCATGAACTGGCCCAAACATGGCTGGGTGAGAGTATATTTCTCTAGGAGTCTTTGAGGCAAAAGAAGAAGTATACTCGCTGGAGCTACGGAGTTTGTGCTCTGTACGGCGCTTTTGGCAGGCCATCCTGCAGACAGTATCAAGCCATATGGGATAAAACCTGGAGCAATGAAGTCGATCCTCTGATTTTTTAAAAACCCTTTTTAAAAATCAACACACAAACATTCCAATCTGGCAGTAAAAACAAGACGGATTCAACGTAGTTATCAAACACTGATTGTATTTACAGATGGGGGTGGGGACATGATGAGACCAACAGCAAAACTCATCCACAGCTATTTTGTGACAATATGGTACTGGATGCCGGTCTCCCTGGCTGAGGAGTTAAGCGATTTTCTCTGTAATCCCGTTTATTCACGTAGGGTAATGCAGCGCATGAGAATTGGAAGCGGTTCTCACAGTGTCGGTAACTTACAGGATAAGTGAGCAGGCCGCTCAGAAAGCAATGGCAAACTACTGAGCGTAATCTTGCCCAGAAATCAATGACAGCAGTAAAATGCTGGTGTTGACAGCAATGTCCTGTAAAGGATATGCGGGGAAAAAAATGGTACTGGATTCTCTCCAGTGCTAAAGAGTTTGTGCACTGTACTGAGGTTCTCCTTGTGTGATCTGTGGGAGGAGACTGAGCACTAATGGAGATATACAAAAATTGAAGCTGATCATTATTCAACATTAAATGATATAGTTCAACAGTTTTTACAAGTTCCCTGTGGAACATACAACTGCAGCTGATGTCAAACATTCACTTCAACTCTTTTAAGTTTTTATTTTTTTTTCAACACGGCTACAGTAGCAGATACTCATTAAGATGTCACATATACTAGGTTACAGCTGTACGGAGTTAAGTGGTCAGCTCCTTTGCTGTTGGATTACTTTGACCAGTATATTTGTGGGAGCTGTAAATGGGTGGTTATCTGTATGTCAGCTGGTTCCTGCATCTGTTAAGGCAGCTGTATTGTAACCATTGAAAGAATTACTGTGACAAATCTACAGCTTATATAATGCTGCAGCATCTTCTGGTCACAGCCAACCCCAAGTTAAACCACACTGGCTGGTTTAGGTGGCTTGCAGCCGGCTCTGGGTTAGCTTCAAATTCATCTGAAACTTGAATTGAGTTAAGCAACTCTGCAGTTTAATTCAACTGAAACTTATCAAGAGAAAGGACAAACGCGGATAAAGTCAGAGAACAGGTAGAAATTACAAGATTCTGTTTTAACATCAGAGAGAGAACAGGTAGAAATAGTCTGAATAACTAGATATGATATACCAGTTTCTAAACTGAATAACCCGACATGATATACCCTTCTTTAAACTGAATAACCAGATCTGAAATACCAGTTTTTAAACTGATTAACCAGAACTGAATAACCAGACATGATATACCAGTTTTTAAACTGAATAACCAGATATGATATACAAGTTTTTAAACTGAATAACCAGACCAGGAGCTGTATGTAACATGTGAATGCTGTATTAACACTTTGATTCGAAGCAACCTCACAAAATAGAAGCATCACAAAAGACTTGACTGCTGAATGTAATACTTAACAGAAACCTCACACAGTGTCATCGTTGTATGTAACACTTGCTGTATGTAACACTTGACTTGAAGAAACCTCACAGAATTGAAGCACCACAAAAGACTGTCACTGCTGTGCTGCCTCGGCAATTGGATTAGCATGTATGGTAATTTCTCGCAGTCGTGTTTCAGCCAACGGTTTGTAGTTCTTGTCATTGACTTGGATCTTCTCCATACTGTCTAGGGTGTCGAAGCCATCAATCACCCTGTAGAAGAAAGACGGGACACTAATGTATGATTATGGATGATCACGGTTTTGCACTAACTTGTGTTTGCGTATTACTCCTCCTCTCTTATGTTTGGCTGTAGGGATCATTTCAAGAGCTGTACAGAAATGTTCTATCATATGACAAAGAGAACAGAACTGGACAAGCAAAATCTGCATTTTATCAAATGAACTACATTTGATGCAATAAATCTTTGTCTTTGAGGGGATAGAAACATAATATTTGCATGTTACATAGAACCAGTTTTAATACATGGGTGTGAATCATGGACAAACAAGCAAAAACAACTAACATCCCTAGAAATTTCAGAGATGTGGTTTTACAGAAGATTGCTGAAAATTTCTTGGACCGCCAAAATTAGTAATGTAAACAATTTGAAAGAGCTTAAGACACAAAGACAACTTATCACAAACACCAGAAAGAGGCTAAGACACAAAGACAACTTATCACAAACATCAGAAAGAGGCTAAGACACAAAGACAACTTATCACACGCATCAGAAAGAGGCTAAGACACAAAGACAACTTATCACACGCATCAGACAGAGGCTAAGACACAAAGACAACTTATCATACACATCAGAAGGAGGCTAAGACACAATGACAACTTATCACACGCATCAGAAAGAGGCTAAGACACAAAGACAACTTATCATACACATCAGAAGGAGGCTAAGACACAATGACAACTTATCACACGCATCAGAAAGAGGCTAAGACACAAAGACAACTTATCATACACATCAGAAGGAGGCTAAGACACAAAGACAACTTATCACACACATCAGAAAGAGGCTAAGACAACTTATCACACACATCAGAAGGAGGCTAAGACACAAAGACAACTTATCACACACATCAGAAAGAGGCTAAGACAACTTATCACACACATCAGAAAGAGGCTAAGACACAAAGACAACTTATCACAAACATCAGAAGGAGGCTAAGACACAAAGACAACTTATCACACACATCAGAAGGAGGCTAAGACACAAAGACAACTTATCACACACATCAGAAAGAGGCTAAGACACAAAGACAACTTATCACACACATCAGAAAGAGGCTAAGACACAAAGACAACTTATCACACACATCAGAAGGAGGCTAAGACACAAAGACAACTTATCACACACATCAGAAGGAGGCTAAGACAACTTATCACACACATCAGAAGGAGGCTAAGACACAAAGACAACTTATCACAAACATCAGAAAGAGGCTAAGACAACTTATCACACACATCAGAAGGAGGCTAAGACACAAAGACAACTTATCACACACATCAGAAAAGAGGCTAAGACAACTTATCACACACATCAGAAGGAGGCTAAGACACAAAGACAACTTATCACACACATCAGAAGGAGGCTAAGACACAAAGACAACTTATCACACACATCAGAAGGAGGCTAAGACACAAAGACAACTTATCACACACATCAGAAAGAGGCTAAGACACAAAGACTTATCACACACATCAGAAGGAGGCTAAGACACAAAGACAACTTATCACACACATCAGAAGGAGGCTAAGACAACTTATCACACACATCAGAAAGGAGGCTAAGACACAAAGACAACTTATCACACACATCAGAAAGAGGCTAAGACAACTTATCACACACATCAGAAGGAGGCTAAGACACAAAGACAACTTATCACACACATCAGAAGGAGGCTAAGACACAAAGACAACTTATCACACACATCAGAAGGAGGCTAAGACACAAAGACAACTTATCACACACATCAGAAAGAGGCTAAGACAACTTATCACACACATCAGAAAGAGGCTAAGACACAAAGACAACTTATCACACACATCAGAAGGAGGCTAAGACACAAAGACAACTTATCACACACATCAGAAGGAGGCTAAGACAACTTATCACACACATCAGAAGGAGGCTAAGACACAAAGACAACTTATCACACACATCAGAAAGAGGCTAAGACACAAAGACAACTTATCACACACATCAGAAGGAGGCTAAGACACAAAGACAACTTATCACACACATCAGAAAGAGGCTAAGACACAAAGACAACTTATCACACACATCAGAAAGAGGCTAAGACACAAAGACAACTTATCACACACATCAGAAGGAGGCTAAGACAACTTATCACACACATCAGAAGGAGGCTAAGACAACTTATCACACACATCAGAAAGAGGCTAAGACACAAAGACAACTTATCACACACATCAGAAGGAGGCTAAGACAACTTATCACAAACATCAGAAGGAGGCTAAGACAACTTATCACACACATCAGAAAGAGGCTAAGACACAAAGACAACTTATCACACACATCAGAAGGAGGCTAAGACAACTTATCACAAACATCAGAAGGAGGCTAAGACAACTTATCACACACATCAGAAAGAGGCTAAGACACAAAGACAACTTATCACACACATCAGAAGGAGGCTAAGACACAAAGACAACTTATCACACACATCAGAAGGAGGCTAAGACACAAAGACAACTTATCACACACATCAGAAGGAGGCTAAGACACAAAGACAACTTATCACACACATCAGAAAGAGGCTAAGACACAAAGACAACTTATCACACACATCAGAAGGAGGCTAAGACAACTTATCACACACATCAGAAGGAGGCTAAGACAACTTATCACAAACATCAGAAGGAGGCTAAGACACAAAGACAACTTATCACAAACATCAGAAGGAGGCTAAGACAACTTATCACAAACATCAGAAGGAGGCTAAGACAACTTATCACAAACATCAGAAGGAGGCTAAGACAACTTATCACACACATCAGAAAGAGGCTAAGACACAAAGACAACTTATCACACACATCAGAAGGAGGCTAAGACACAAAGACAACTTATCACACACATCAGAAAGAGGCTAAGACACAAAGACAACTTATCACACACATCAGAAGGAGGCTAAGACAACTTATCACACACATCAGAAAGAGGCTAAGACACAAAGACAACTTATCACACACATCAGAAGGAGGCTAAGACACAAAGACAACTTATCACACACATCAGAAAGAGGCTAAGACACAAAGACAACTTATCACACACATCAGAAGGAGGCTAAGACACAAAGACAACTTATCACACACATCAGAAAGAGGCTAAGACACAAAGACAACTTATCACACACATCAGAAAGAGGCTGAAGACACAAAAGACAACTATCACACACATTCAGAAAAGGGCTGACACACAAAGACAACTTATCACAAACATCAGAAGAGGGCTGACACACAAAGACAACTTATCACAAACATCAGAAGATGGCTGACACACAAAGACAACTTATCACACACATCAGAAAAGGGCTGACACACAAAGACAACTTATCACACACATCAGAAAAGGGCTGACACACAAAGACAACTTATCACAAACATCAGAAAAACGGATAACACACAAAGACAACTTATCACACACATCAGAAGAGGGCTGACACACAAAGACAACTTATCACAAACATCAGAAAAACGGATAACACACAAAGACAACTTATCACACACATCAGAAGGAGCTACGACAACAAAGACAACTTATCACACACATCAGAAAAGGCGGACACCAAGACAACTTATCACACCACATCAGAAGAGGGCTGACACACAAAGACAACTTATCACACACCATCAGAAAGAGGCTAAGACACAAAGACAACTTATCACACACATCAGAAGAGGGCTAAGACACAAAGACAACTTATCACACACATCAGAAAGAGGCTGACACACAAAGACAACTTATCACACACATCAGAAAGGAGGCTACACACAAAGACAACTTATCACAAACATCAGAAAGAGGCTGACACACAAAGACAACTTATCACACACATCAGAAAGAGGCTAGACACAAAGACAACTTATCACACACATCAGAAAGAGGCTAAGACACCAAAGACAACTTATCACACACATCAGAAGAGGGCTAAGACACAAAGACAACTTATCACACACATCAGAAGAGGGCTAAGACACAAAGACAACTTATCACACACATCAGAAGAGGCTAAGACACAAAGACAACTTATCACACACATCAGAAAGAGGCTAAGACACAAAGACAACTTATCACACACATCAGAAAGAGGCTAAGACACAAAGACAACTTATCACACACATCAGAAAGAGGCTAAGACACAAAGACAACTTATCACACACATCAGAAGGAGGCTAAGACACAAAGACAACTTATCACACACATCAGAAGGAGGCTAAGACACAATGACAACTTATCACAAACATCAGAAAGAGGCTAAGACACAATGACAACTTATCATAAACATCAGAAAGAGGCTAAGACACATAGACAACTTATCATAAACATCAGAAAGAGGCTAAGACACAATGACAACTTATCACACACATCAGAAGGAGGCTAAGACACAATGACAACTTATCATAAACATCAGAAAGAGGCTAAGACACATAGACAACTTATCATAAACATCAGAAAGAGGCTATGACACAAAGACAACTTATCACACACATCAGAAGGAGGCTAAGACACAATGACAACTTATCATAAACATCAGAAAGAGGCTAAGACACATAGACAACTTATCATAAACATCAGAAAGAGGCTAAGACACAAAGACAACTTATCACACACATCAGAAGGAGGCTAAGACACAAAGACAACTTATCACAAACATCAGAAGGAGGCTAAGACACAAGACACTTATCACAAACATCAGAAGGAGGCTAAGACACAAAGACAACTTATCACAAACATCAGAAAGAGGCTAAGACACAAAGACAACTTATCACAAACATCAGAAAGAGGCTAAGACACAAAGACAACTTATCACAAACATCAGAAAGAGGCTAAGACACAAAGACAACTTATCACAAACATCAGAAAGAGGCTAAGACACAAAGACAACTTATCACAAACATCAGAAAGAGGCTAAGACACAAAGACAACTTATCACAAACATCAGAAAGAGGCTAAGACACAAAGACAACTTATCACAAACATCAGAAAGAGGCTAAGACACAAAGACAACTTATCACAAACAACATGAAGAGGCTAAGACACAAAGACAACCTATCACAAACATCAGAAAGAGGCTAAGACACAAAGACAACTTATCACAAACATCAGAAAGAGGCTAAGACACAAAGACAACTTATCACAAACATCAGAAAGAGGCTAAGACACAAAGACAACTTATCACAAACATCAGAAAGAGGCTAAGACACAAAGACAACTTATCACAAACATCAGAAAGAGGCTGACACACAAAGACAACTTATCACACACATCAGAAAGAGGGCTGACACACAAAGACAACTTATCACACACATCAGAAAAACGGCTGACACACAAAGACAACTTATCACAAACATCAGAAAAGGGCTGACACACAAAGACAACTTATCACACACATCAGAAAAACGGATAACACACAAAGACAACTTATCACACACATCAGAAAAGGGCTGACACACAAAGACAACTTATCACAAACATCAGAAAAGGGCTGACACACAAAGACAACTTATCACAAACATCAGAAAAGGGCTGACACACAAAGACAACTTATCACACACATCAGAAAAAGGCTGACACACAAAGACAACTTATCACACACATCAGAAAAGGGCTGACACACAAAGACAACTTATCACAAACATCAGAAAGAGGGCTGACACACAAAGACAACTTATCACACACATCAGAAAGAGGGCTGACACACAAAGACAACTTATCACAAACATCAGAAAAGGGCTGACACACAAAGACAACTTATCACAAACATCAGAAGGAGGCTAAGACACAAAGACAACTTATCACAAACATCAGAAAGAGGCTAAGACACAAAGACAACTTATCACAAACATCAGAAACAGGAGGCTAAGACACAAAGACAACTTATCACAAACATCAGAAAGAGGCTAAGACACAAAGACAACTTATCACAAACATCAGAAGAGGCTAAGACACAAAGACAACTTATCACAAACATCAGAAAGAGGCTAAGACTACAAGGACAACTTATCACAAACATCAGAAAGAGGCTAAGACACAAAGACAACTTATCACAAACATCAGAAAGAGGCTAAGACACAAAGACAACTTATCACAAACATCAGAAAGAGGCTAAGACACAAAGACAACTTATCACACACATCAGAAGGAGGCTAAGACACAAAGACAACTTATCACAAACATCAGAAAGAGGCTAAGACACAAAGACAACTTATCACACACATCAGAAAGAGGCTAAGACACAAAGACAACTTATCACACACATCAGAAAGAGGCTAAGACACAAAGACAACTTATCACACACATCAGAAAGAGGCTAAGACACAAAGACAACTTATTCACAAACATCAGAAAGAGGCTAAGACACAAAGACAACTTATCACAAACATCAGAAAGAGGCTAAGACACAAAGACAACTTATCACAAACATCAGAAAGAGGCTAAGACACAAAGACAACTTATCACAAACATCAGAAAGAGGCTAAGACACAAAGACAACTTATCACAAACATCAGAAAGAGGCTAAGACACAAAGACAACTTATCACAAACATTAGAAAGAGGCTAAGACACAAAGACAACTTATCACACACATCAGAAAGAGGCTAAGACACAAAGACAACTTATCACAAACACCAGAAAGAGGCTAAGACACAAAGACAACTTATCATAAACATCAGAAAGAGGCTAAGAAACAAAGACAACTTATCATAAACATCAGAAAGAGGCTAAGAAACAAAGACAACTTATCATAAACATCAGAAAGAGGCTAAGAAACAAAGACAACTTATCATAAACATCAGAAAGAGGCTAAGACACAAAGACAACTTATCACAAACATCAGAAAGAGGCTAAGACACAAAGACAACTTATCACACACATCAGAAGGAGGCTAAGACACAAAGACAACTTATCACACACATCAGAAAGAGGCTAAGACACAAAGACAACTTATCACAAACATTAGAAAGAGGCTAAGACACAAAGACAACTTATCACAAACATCAGAAAGAGGCTAAGACACAAAGACAACTTATCACACACATCAGAAGGAAGCTAAGACACAAAGACAACTTATCACACACATCAGAAAGAGGCTAAGACACAAAGACAACTTATCATAAACATCAGAAAGAGGCTAAGACACAAAGACAACTTATCATAAACATCAGAAAGAGGCTAAGACACAAAGACAACTTATTATAAACATCAGAAAGAGGCTAAGACACAAAGACAACTTATCACAAACATCAGAAAGAGGCTAAGACACAAAGACAACTTATCACAAACATCAGAAAGAGGCTAAGACACAAAGACAACTTATCACAAACATCAGAAAGAAGGCTAAGACACAAAGACAACTTATCACAAACACCAGAAAGAGGCTAAGACACAAAGACAACTTATCACAAACACCAGAAAGAGGCTAAGACACAAAGACAACTTATCATAAACACCAGAAAGAGGCTAAGACACAAAGACAACTTATCACAAACACCAGAAAGAGGCTAAGACACAAAGACAACTTATCATAAACATCAGAAAGAGGCTAAGACACAAAGACAACTTATTATAAACATCAGAAAGAGGCTAAGACACAAAGACAACTTATCACAAACATCAGAAAGAGGCTAAGACACAAAGACAACTTATCATAAACATCAGTAACAGGCAGCCATAATTGTATGGGCACTCTATGAGAAAAGAAAAACTGAAACATGTGACAACTGAAAAGATTTGTGGAAGGAGAGATAGAAGAAGACAGCGAGAAAAGACTGTTGACAGTCTTGTGTCATGGCATGGAAGGGTATGACAGTGCATAAAGTGATACATGTTAAAGATCACCTGATGCAGAGAAACATGGTCTCCCATGCCAGTCGGGAAATTTGAAAATGATGATTAAAGAACTATAATATTTATTTTAGTGACTGTGATGAAGATAAATAAAGAACTATGATTATAGTAGTGATGATAATGATAGTGATGATGACCAAAGAACTATGATGATGACAGTGATTGTGATGATGATGATGATAATGATAGTGATTGTGATGATGGTACAACAGCAGAACCCACCTGCCAAACACGGTGTACTTCATGTCCAGGTGAGGCTGTTTACTGTAGGTAATAAAGAACTGGGAGGCGTTTGTGTCAGGTCCGTTGTTGGCCATGGAAACCATACCCCTGGTACTGTGCTGTTAAAGTACAAACACATGTTTAATTTAAGAGTTTGTAATAGTAGTAGTCATATTAATAGTAGTAGCAGTAATAGCAGTCTTAATTGATGTAGCAATAGTAGCAGTTGTAGTAAGAACAGCAGACTATAAATTATAGTAATAGTAGCAGCAACAGTTGTAGTAACAACAGCAGACTATAAATTATAGTAATAGCAGCAGCAACAGCTGTAGTAACAACAGCAGACTATAAATTATAGTAATAGCAGCAGCAACAGCTGTAGTAACAACAGCAGACTATAAATTATAATAATAGCAGCAGCAACAGTTGTAGTAACAACAGCAGACTATAAATTATAGTGATAGCAGCAGCGACAGTTGTAGTAACAACAGCAGACTATAAATTATAGTAATAGCAGCAGCAACAGTTGTAGTAACAACAGCAGACTATAAATTATAGTAATAGCAGCAGCAAAAGTTGTAGTAACAACAGCAGACTATAAATTATACTAATAGCAGCAGCAACAGTTGTAGTAACAACAGCAGACTATAAATTATAGTAATAGCAGCAGCAACAGTTGTATTACAACAGCAGACTATAAATTATAGTAATAGTAGCAGCAACAGTTATAGTAACAACAGCAGACTATAAATTATAGTAATAGTAGCAGCAACAGTTGTAGTAACAACAGCACAATAGTCATTGTAGTAATAGCAGCAGCAGCGGTTGTATAAGGGGCATTCATTTGAAATCCGTTCGTGCCGCACCGTGCGTAACTGTGTACGTTGAACATGATCATGTCATAGTCATGTGATAAGTAATGACTAATGCATAAAAGAGCACGTGCTTATCTTCCCATGATGCATAGGTTCTGTTTCTGACCATTGAGAAAATGGCCAGGTTGATCCAAAATCCATCCAAAGAAGCTCAAAGTGTGATGATTCAGTTTCTTTCATTTAAAGGATGTCGACCAGTGGACATTCATTGAAGAATGCAGGCAGCGTATGGTAACAAATGTGTGTCAAAGACAGACTGGGCACGAATGTTTCGGAAAAGACATCAGTTCACAACAGATCTTCGACGGCCGGGTCAAGCACATATTGTTGCAACAGAAAAAACCATCGCCAAAATTGATTCAGCAGTACAGATGAACCGTTGTCGAAGCATACGTTCGCTAGCGAAAGAATTTCTTCTTCTTCTGCGTTCATCCAGAGTTTTTTTTTTTTTCGGATGTGATTGCATTGTGCCTGTTTACAGCAAAGCTGGAAAGAATTTTATTTGTCAATTGGGACAATTCAAAAGGTCGTTCGTAAGAAACTGCAATATTGGAAGGTGTGTTCACAGTGGGTACCACAGATGTTGACCGACCACCAAAAAGAGGAACGCATGGGATGGTGTTTGAACCACTTGCTGCGTTACAGTGTGGAGGGTGATGCATTTCTCTTCCGCATAGTGGCAGGCGATAATTCATGGTCACCACTTTGAGCCGAGCAGCAAAAAAGAGAGTATGCAATGGAAGCATGCTGGATAATCAAAAGCCAAAATATTCAAGTTACAGGTTTCCGTTGGTAAGGTTATGCTGAGCAAATTTTTTTACCATGAAGGGCTATTGTTGGCCAACTTTAAAGAACCTGGCGTCAATATCAACTCTCCCCACTACTTGCAAACACTAGACAAGCTGCAAAAAGCTATCAAGAATGAACGAACTGGCATGCTTTCTCGCGGTGTGATTTTGTTGCACGATAATGCTCGTCCGCATGTAACAAAGATTGTGCAGGAAGCATTAGCAAGGAAGAAGTGGGAAATTCTGTAAACTACACCTATTAGTCCTGATTTGTCATCATGTGATTTTCATTTGTTCGGACCTCTAAAAAAAATCTCTCATGGGGCAACAATTTCACACGGATGCAGATGTAATGAACGCAGTAAACACTTGGTTCAGTGAGCAACCGCAATCCTTTTCTGCGGACAGCATTCGCCGCCTACCTAAGCAATGGGATGCTTGCCTGAATGCATACAGTGACTTCTTCTGACCAACCCATGGTGCATAATTCATTCAAAATGAATGCTTTGTTTAATTCTACCACACCTGTTAATGTTTCTTTTATGCTTTTATAATAACGGGTTTCAAATGAACATCCCTAATAGTAACAATAGAACAATATAAATTGTAGCAATAATAGCAGCTGCAGTTGTAGTAACAATAGCAGAATATAAATTGTAATTATTGTAGCAGCAGTAGTAAAAACAGTAATAGTTGCAGCAGTAATAGTAAAAACAGTGTGTCAGATCTTAGTCAAATATGGCTAAGCTACCATATGACAGTAGACGGTACTACCTTCTTTCTGTTAACGCCGAATGTTGGGCGGTGCTCACCAAACCCAACACCCCACATTGCGCCAACGGATTTGGGCGGAGGAGTACAATTGGGAAGATACAAGCCTTACCCTAGTGCGAGGAATTGCAACCTAAAGACTAAATGTCATGGCAGGGCAGACCAGACCCTAAGCCTTGGTCGGCAACTGGTCGAAGCATCGAAGCTCCGACAGCGGACAGAGCATTGCTTTGCTGATCCAGCAACTTCTGTGGCTGGTCTTGTTCCAGACGTATTGATGTTACCTTTCCTCTGGAGTAAACTAGGCAGGCCTAGAGAGGGATCAGGCTGCATGGGCAACACATGGTCTCTAAATTCAGCCCAGGCTTTGTGTTATGGAGAGGTTTAACTCCATTTTACAAACTATTGTCTGTCCAGATGGTAAGGTGCCAATCAGTCAGTAAAAAAAAAAAAAACAATAGTTGCAGCAGTAGTAGTAAAAACAGTAATAGTTGCAGCAGTAGTAGTAAAAACAGTAATAGTTGCAGCAGTAGTAGTAAAAACAGTAATAGTTGCAGCAGTAGTAGTAAAAACAGTAATAGTTGCAGCAGTAGTAGTAAAAACAGTAATAGTTGCAGCAGTAGTAGTAAAAACAGTAATAGTTGCAGCAGTAGTACATTCCCCTCACCATGGTAAGAAACCAGTGGGGTGTGCAATATCAGTACTGGAACTTCACATCTGCAGGGAGGTATCCCAGGAGGTCACTAGGTCAGGATCCAGCACAGCACACACGGATGGCTGGGGGTAGGTCTAAGTGTTGGGTATGTCAATGTCAAGGACTCCATCTCATTGCCCAGGGGGAAACTTTAAGAGGGAAAAACTAAACAATAACATAAAGAACTATTGACCTATATCAGAGGTAGACAATCCACATTCTCTGCATGCGTTATCAAGAGGGGTTTATTGTAAAGTGTGACAACAGGACAGTTGGAAGGCAAAAGAGACAGGGCCATGCCTAGAGAGAAGATGCTACAAAGTCTCACTTTGAGACATGGAGAAGCATTTGTACCAGAAATCCCCACTAATGTCTTCACCTTGAAATGTTAAGTCTTGCGTGCTCCAATGACCCTAAGAGCTAAGCCAATGGTAGCGCAGCTACTAGTTGTGTCCTCCATGTCAGACAGGTCAAGGGATAGGAACCAGACTAAGTAAGAGACAGATCTGCTGCCTTGAAGATAAGAGTGGGGACAGTCAAAGGCTAGGGAAAACAAACCTGAAAAAATGTTTGCCAAAGTCAGATGCACTGAGCTTGACAAAACAGTGCAGAACAATTCAATTTATGATGTTACATGCAATTATGTATTAGAAATAATTTGCAACAGACGAAACAGGAGGCTGTGGGCAAACATGAAGACCTATGCTATCAACTACATGAAGTTTGTACATAACTATAGATGTTCATTTCTAGCTTTGCAGGTTTGAACACATACCTTTAGATTTTCTCGGAACTCATCCTCAAACTTGGAGCCCCAGATGCTCTTGCCTCCCTTTCCTGTACCTGAGAGAAAATGGGTTGTCAAACATCAGGGAATATGTTTTTTTTTTTGCGTTCGCTTATTTTGATCTAAAGTGTAGTCCATATACGCTCTACTGCATCTAGTGCACCAAACTGATTTTTATGTGTGGATTAGCTTTTCCCCCGCCATCAGGCGAACCCACTCTGACTTCATAGGTACTTGTAATTTACATCCCCAAGTCAAGGACAAGAAGTCAACATTTTAGTCAACTGTCCGGTGTAGGATCAGCATCAGCACACCGGAAGTTTAAGAGCGAGTGCTAAACATTTCCATAGGCTGATCACATCATGGTTAGACTTCTCACACCTGCTTTTTAATTAAAGATGAATATGCTACATGTTCATCCTAGTTTTCACAGAAAACTGAACCCATGAAACTGACAGCCGACTTTATACTTTAATGAATCACATGGCAATTACAATCTGTCTATCAATGATGATGACAGGTGATTGTGAATCACATGACCTCTGGGAAGGTTAACCCGGTCAACAAATGCCCGCAGAAGTTGGATGTGTCTGCCTAACGGCGCAAGAACGCAGCTCTGCTGTAAACAGGCACAACGCTATCACGTCCGAAAAAAAAAACTCCGGATGAAGAAGAAGAAGAATCACATGACAATTATAATCTATCAATGATGATGCTACAGATAGTTGATTGTGAATCACATGACAATTACAATCTATCAATGATGATGCTAGAGATAGCTGATTGTGAATCACATGACAATTACAATCTATCAATGATGATGCTAGAGATAGTTGATTGTGAGTCACATGACAATTATAATCTATCAATGATGATGCTAGAGATAGTTGATTGTGAATCACATGACAATTACAATCTATCAATGATGGTGATAGCTGACTGTGAATCACAAGGAAATCTTGAGTTTGAACTCAAATGTAATTCTCTGGTCTTCAGGACCGACACATGTTAAAGAAGGGTTAAACGTCAAGAGGGTTGATTTCACTGCATCATGTTTTATCCCATATGGCTTGGTCTCTTTCCGCAGAGTGGCCTGCCAAAAGTGTCACACAATAGCACAAACTCCCATGAGTCTCTGAGAAAACTGCGCTCGCGAACCAAATGACGTAGACAGAAAATTTAACCCACAAACTTCGGATTGCGAGGCGGGCAGCAAAACCACATTGCCATGCAGACTCCCGACTGGAACCTGACAAGGACTTAAATCTATCAGAGTGAGGTTGCTGTACAAACTCTTCTCCCAAACCAGCATCACAGTACCATCTTCTGGGGGCTTGTGTAGCAGAACTCTCCTTCCCCTGTCCAAGACCAGTTTCAGAACTTCACATGTCACTGTCTATAGACCCCAACCAAATTCCCAGGAGGACACCAGTAATAATGATATACAAGATGATAACAATGTTTATAAATGTGTCCCTTGTCCATGGTTTCTACTGTTGTGGTATACAGATCCTTAACATGTAGGCTTTTCTAATGGGTGATAATCAATATCTATTAGGTTTTGAGTGCATCAAATTACCTGTAGGGTCACCTGTTTGAACCATAAACCCGGGGATGTTTCTGTGGAGTAGACAGTTGTTGTAGTACCCACTTGCACACAGTGCCAGGAAATTCTGAAAGAGCAATCAAGATAATGTGATATAGTAGATATTGTATATTATAATGTACTAATTTGTTGCTGTAATATACCAATTTGTCGCTGCAATCATTAATGCACCAGTTTGTCTCTATAATCATTAATGTACCAGTTTGTCTTTATATGTACTAGTTTGTCTTTATACTGTAACAGTTTGTCGCTATATGTACCTTTTTGTCTCTATAGTGTACCAGTTTGTCTCTGTACTATAATAGTTGTCTCTATACTGTCACCAGGGTTTCTTCACCAATACAAGAGATCTCTATAGTGTACCAGTTTGTCTCTGTACTATAATAGTTGTCTCTATACTGTCACCAGGGTTTCTTCACCAATACAAGAGATCTCAGTGGTGAGATGCTTGGAAGGATAAGGGTTCATTTTCATACCCCATCATATGGTTCGTGAGTGAAATTTTTTCGTGGACACCAGGGGGTCATCACAGGAGCACCAGAGTTTGTGCTTTGTGTGACACTTTTACCAGGTGGTTTGCCAGCCGCGGAGAGAGACCAGGCTAGATGAGGTAAAACCCAGTGCAATGAAGATGATATCTTGCCTTTTAACCCTTTTTTTCAGCACGGGAGATTTTGCATGGTGAGACAATGTTAAATAAATAATACAATCAGGCAGCAGCACTCACCTCTCATATGAGGAGACACTTTAAAAAAATAACACAATAAGACACAACATTCACCTCACACGTGATATGACTAAAAAATACAAGAAGACACCATCTCTAACCTCACATATGATAAGACACCATCTCTAGCCTCACATATGATAAGACACATTCTCTAACCTTACATGTAATGAGACAAAATATAATAGCATAAGACACCATCTCTAACCTCACATATGATAAGACACCATCTCTAACCTCACATATGATAAGACACCATCTCTAACCTCACATAAGATAAGACACCATCTCTAGCCTCACATATGATAAGACACCATCTCTAACCTCACATATGATAAGACACCATCTCTAACCTCACATAAGATAAGACACAATCTCTAACCTCACATATGATAAGACACCATCTCTAACCTCACATATGATAAGACACCATCTCTAACCTCACATATGATAAGACACCATCTCTAACCTCACATATCTTCTTCTTCTTCTTCTTCGTTCATCCGGAGTTTTTTTTCGGATGTGATTGCGTTGTGCCTGTTTACAGCAGAGCTGCGTTCTTGCGCCGTTAGGCCGACACATCCGACTTCTGCGGGCATTTGTTGACCGGGTTAACCTCCCCGGGGGTTTCTTAGGACGTTTGACTCTCACTGTTGTGGTGTTATCCCCCATCCCAGCTGGTCCATATAGAACAGCCAAAGATCCTGGTCAGCCCTCAAGGGAAGGCAGGGGCAGACCATGGGCATTCCCCGCCATCCAAGGAGGCTTCCATACTTGCAGAGCCGATACATAGCGCTCTGGTAATGGGCTCACCCAAGGAATCGTCACGTCCTGCACATGGCTGCTTAGCCTCACTTCCGTATATTGGGCCTTCCGTTCACCATAGGCTGTTCTTCCGGAAACCAGAAGTATGCAGTCTGCAGATGACATCCACACAGTGAGCTTTCGATTCGGACTTTCCATGTAATGGATTTGCTATCCAAGCAATATTCCATTTCGTGCCACTAGGACACTTTTCCACCTTTTATGAAGTCCACACAGTGGGCTTTAGATTCGGACTTTCCACGTAATGGATTTGCTATCCAAGCAATATTTCATTTCATGCCACTAGGACACTTTTCCACCTTTTATGAAGCCCACACAATGGGCTTTTGATTCGGACTTTCCACGTAATGGATTTGCTATCCAAGCAATATTCCATTTCGTGCCACTAGGACACTTTTCCACCTTTTATGAAGCCCACACAGCGAGCTTTCGATTTGGACTTTCCACATAATGGATTTGCTATCCAAGCAATATTCCATTTCATGCCTCTGGGTCTTCATGCACCTTTAAATGTCAACCTGTATGTAGTTAAAGTAAGCTGCGGTCAACTTGAGCTTGTTGATATCTCCATAGAGCTTGTCCTCAAATGAAGCAGGTGTGGGCCAAAATATCTTTCTCTGTTCTGCATATGTTGGGCAATCCTGCAGCAAATGTTTTGCTGTCATTTTTCCAGTTCTACAATTACATTCATCGGTATCTCCTATCTTTAGTTTATTGAACAAGTGGTATTTCAGCCTGTTATGTCCTGTGCGGAGTCTGAAGATTGCTACTTGTTCTCTTCGGTCGAGTTTGTAATATGCATCATCCTTCTGATGGCCTGGATGCTCAGATTCCCATTTGGTTCTATAAGTGCTTTTTATCAACCTCTTTGCCTCATTATAGGTTATGTCTATGTCAGGCTGTGGTAGTCGTCCGCCCTCTTTTGCCAGTCTGTCAGCCTCTTCGTTTCCAGGTATACTGCAATGTGATGGGATCCACTGTATTACAACTTTTTTGGATTTCTGGCATAGACCATGGAGTGCTGCTCTTAGGTCAGTTAGTTCTGTGCTGTTATTGCTCTTGAGTATTGAGACAGCTGACTTTGCATCTGTGAAGATAGCTATTTGCTTCTCTTTATTTTCCTCCATCAGGAGCATTTCTGCTGCAGTTTTCAAAGCCTCTACCTCTGCTTTGAAGTTACTTGAAAATTTTCCAGTTGCCATTGAATGTGTTTTTTTCACTCCATTTTTTAAATTTAGGAGAATTCCTCCTCCTCCATTCTCTATTGAATTTTTGGCTGATCCATCTGTATATGCATGGGTCCAATTCCTGCTTGGGTAATGTTCTTTTATGTAGTTTAGGGTTATTTCTCTTCTTTCGGTTTCATGCTGAGTGTTCTTTTTCTCAATACCAGGAATGTTTTCTATCATCTCAGGCAGTTGCTGCTGTCTCCAAGCTGGGAACTTGTGTGCATTGTGTATGGGCTTGACTGTTGATATGTTAAGTATAGGATCTGCCCTAATCCTTCGTTTTGCAGTTTCTACAAAGTTGCTACGCTTCAGTCTTCCCTTTCCAAAACCATTAAATCTGTTGTACATAGGGTGGTCTGTCAATCTTCTAAATTTTTCAGCTTGTTGCTGGGCTCTGCTATCTCTTCTATCCTGCATTGGTTGTAAACAAGTGATCTTTTCTAGTTCATTAATAGGCGTTGTCTTCAGGCTTCCAGTTATGATTCGCATTCCTTGGTTGTGGACTCTACTTATTTTGTTAAAGTTTGACTTAGCTGCTGTTGCCCAAGCTGCAATGCCATATTCCAGTACTGGCCTCACCCGTCCAGTATATAACTTCTTGAGAACTTTCTCATCTGCTCCCCACGTTGTACCAGCAAGCTTTTTCATGATTGCCATTCTCTGCCTTGCTCTTGTTCGATTTTTCTCAACCTGTGTCTTCCATGTCAGGCGACGATCAAAGGTGACTCCTAGATAGTTTGGATTTTCTTCATGGCGCAATATTTTTCCATTCAATACCAGCTTAGGTTGCTGAGTTTTATTTGAGAGGGAGAACACTGTGCATGTTGTTTTCTCCTCACTTATCTTCACTAGCCATGATTTTGACCAGTCCTCTAGCGCTAATAAGGCTTGCTGTATTCTGCTGTTAGCTGTACTAATATATTCTTCAGATGTCCATATGGCTAGGTCATCTGCAAAGGAGGATGTGTGTACTCTGGCTGGAAAATTTTCTGTGATGTCATTTATATATGCTAGGAATAATGTTGGTGAAAGAACTCCTCCTTGGGGGACACCTTGCTCCAGCAGCATCATTTTGCTTGTTTGTCCTTGTACTTTTGTCCTGGCAGTTCTGTTCTCAAGGTAGTGGCTGATCCATTTATACATTTTTCCACAAACATGCATGTTTTGCAGTTTTACTTTCAGTCCTTCCTTCCATACTTTATCAAATGCTTTTTCTAAATCTATCCAGACCGCTAGTGTGTGCTTTTTCTCTTGGAAGGCATCCTCTATTTCCTGAGCTATATAGGTTATTTGATCTTCAGTGGATCTGTATTTTCTGAATCCTGCTTGGTGTGGTGTTAAGAGTTTGTTTTCTTCCAGATGCCATGTTAGCCTGCCATTGATAATGCGTTCCATTAATTTTCCTACACAGCTAAGTAGACTGATAGGTCGATAGCCATTTGGTTCTTCCAGGTCTTTTCCTTTCTTTGGGACTGGTATTAGTATAGCTTCCTTCCATGCCTGTGGGACTATTCCTCTCTTCCAGCTGTTATTTAGGACTGCTAGTAGTTTCTTCTTTGCCTTGGTGCCTAGTCCTATTAGCATTTCATTTGTGATTCCATCCTTTCCTGGTGATTTCTTCTTTTTTAGGGTATTCATTGCCTGTTCCATTTCTTCCATTGTTAGATTTGCCATCATATATTCTGCTGCTGTCTCTGTATTTGTATGATGTATCTGTTTGTCTTTGATTGCTTTCTTCTGTTCGGTTGTAATATCAATGTGGTTTGCATTTGCATAGTGTTCCATTAGTGCATTTGCAGCCTTTTTGCCTGTAAGCAAGGCATTTCCTTGTTTAATTGTTATTTGTTTGTTTCTAGGTCCTTCATTGTTCATGGCTTTCACTAGTTTCCATAGTTTGTTTCCATCCCTGTCAAAATTCAGGTTTTCTGTTTTTTCCCTCCAACAATCTCTTGTTGTTTGATTTACTGTTCTTTTATATTTTGCTGAGATGGCTTTGAGAGAGATGTTTGCTTCAATTGTTTGTTCTCTCTCTGCTGTCTTCCTGGCATCTTCAACTTTGTCCTCCAAACTTTGTAGTTCTTCAGTCCAGTATGGTTTGTAATTTTTCCTCGCTCCTCTTGGAATGGACTCAGTGGCTGCCTGTATTATCGCTCTGTTTAGACTTTCCACCATTTGCTTTATGTTGCCATATCGTGTATTTATGTTTTCACAATATTTGTCTGTTAGTATGGCAAATCTGTCCCAATCTGCTCGTTTGTAATTCCAGCGGGGCAAGGGCTTTTGCTCCTGTGGAACATACTCCATATTCATTTCAAGCTTGATTGGTCTGTGGTCACTACCTGCTAATTGGTCCAGCACATGGCGATCGATTTTGTGGAGGATGTCTCCTGTGCAGAAAGCTAAGTCTGGAGTAGAAGTGGTAAGCCATCTTCTGGAGTAGAAGCTCGGTGTGTCATCCGCTTTGTTGAGTAGATGGAGATTTGAGTCTATTTCCCAGTCCTCCAATTCATCTCCTCTTTTGTCAGTATCTGGGTATCCCCATCTTTCTGAACGGCTATTAAAGTCTCCGACAATAATGCAGTTTGTGTCAGTTATTTTCATGTTTGAGAGTGTAAGGTCCTTATCTGCTGGGCTATACAGATTGTAGATTCTTATTTTCACGTCCTTTATCATTATATCAACACCTATAATTTCCGTTTGGTTGTTAGAGATCACAGATACTTCGCTGCAAGGTATTGTATTTCGTGTAAGTATTAGAACTCCTCCTTTGTGTCCTTCGCGGTCGATAACCTCACATATGATAAGACACCATGTATAACCTCACATATGATAAGACACCATCTCTAACCTCACATATGATAAGACACCATCTCTAGCCTCACATATGATAAGACACCATCTCTAACCTCACATGTAATGAAACTAAACAAATACAATAAGTAATCACTCACCTCACATGTGAGAGGGCACTGTTCACAAAACAACTCCAACTTTATATCGCCCACGTCCGTGTGAAGCGTAACTGCCTGAAAAGTTCACAATTAAAAACAAAATGAAATACTTCACCATCCAGTCACAAAGTATTGTGATAATAACCATACCTTTCTTATACATTAAGCTTGATACTGTCATGAAATTTCTCAAACTTTTAAAACATCATAGTGGCCTCGATGTACCAGACAAAGATGACAACATGAAGTTGAATGGTTCCTCAGACTTCTGAGGCACTTGTAATTTTCATCTTCAAGTCAAGGACGAGAAGTCAACATTTTAGTCCAACTGTCTGGTTTAGGTGTTTAACCCGCTACTTCGGCATCAGCACACCAGATATATTTAAGAATGAGAGCTCCTGTCTATTCAACCATGTCAACTTCCGCTTACAATATCTAATTTATGACAATGTGCTGAATTTATTTTCGATATAATAATAAGGTACTATTATTTTGGCGGAATTAAAGCTGTGATATAATAATTAGCTATTTTTATTTTAAGGAATAAGTTCAATAACGGTTTCATTTTCAAGTATTATTAATAATTAATTAATATTGATTAATAACCAGAAGTTGAAAGTTGTGTTGTCTTCTCGTTTATTCATTGCCCACATTTCTGCACCATAAATAGGGAAGAGAATATATGACTCTTGATCAGTCAATCAAAAGTTGTAATTTGTAACTTAGTTTGAGTTGCGTTGATCTAACTCACGAACTGACATCATTGCACTCCGGACATTCCCATAAGCACTCAGTCCTCATCTTCAACAGCCAGCGAAGAGTTCCAAAACTAAATGTAACTTAGTTTATAAACTTGTAATAAATATATTGCTGAAGCTGTGGTTTATGGGTTATCTTTCACAATTCTCCAAGATACCAAGTCAAGGGTTCAGGGTTCCAAACCAGCAGCAGGCGTTGTGAAAACATACTGCCATGTGTTGATGTTTGATGGTTTGCTCTGAGTGCAGGTCGTTCAGATTTCAATGGCAAACTACTGAAAGTAACAATTTCCTGGTAACTCACAAACAGCCAAAAGAAATGTTTGACGCGATTTCGACGTCCTGTTATTGATATGCAATTAAAGTTAATAAATTATTATTCAAAATGTTGCGTAATAAATGTATTATTTTATTTTTAAATTGCGACGCCCCGGCAGTGGAGTGGACTTTTCCGGGACAAAATAAAACTTCTTTTCAATAATCTTTAGACAAGATGATCAGATTAAAACCTATACCACAAACTCAAGAAGCTCACCATTATCTCCCTCAAATCTGTGTCTAATATTTGCCTCTATAGTAAACAACTGACAGAAACTTGTGAATCTACACACAAAATTGAGACATTCGTCAAAAAGACGTCGCCATGTTGTAGTCTGCTGAAAACAACTTTGTGAGTGGTTTCCCTTGGTATAGGCGGTGTAAAAGCAATTTGTGTAAGAAACAAATCACCCGTGTGTTTCTGGGGCCCATAATGGAGGCAAAGATTCGATTGTAACACTACCCTTACCGGGTTCAACCTCAAAGAGAAGTTAAATTAGGGTCCATCTCTGGCTCGGATTACTAATCCCGGGACTGAGTCAGCCATAAATAGGATATTAATTTGAAGGTGACGTGATATTCTAGTGTGATAATTTGGTCGCGTCTAGCGCGTGCCGCGTGGTCTAGTGGTTACACACCCGCCTCACACGCCAATGATCCGGGGTTCGATCTCAGGTCCAGTCACAGATATGCACTACAGACGAGCTCAAACGAGAGCGAAACTCGAGTCTAGTGCTTCCAATCTGACGTGGACAAGGCTTCGTACCGGAATACGATCAGCGTTGCCAGTAGTGAGTGGGTTGTGCTCAATCTTTAAACCTCAAATCCCGAAACAACTAAATCAGGTCAACACCAGAAAGCACGCTGGAGATCGAACCTGTCATTCTCAGTGACACACAGGCTTCAATCAACAACTGATGATGGTTTTGGTATTACAGCTGCTGCTGCTACTACTACTTCTAATACTACTGCGGCTGGTACTTTTACTACTATTACTACTATCTACTAAATGAACTTCTATTTGCAGACGATCAGTGCCTGTTTTACAGCGATGAGGGCAGACTACAAAATCATATTACTAATCTGAGTTCAACCTGCAGCAGATACAATATGAGTATAAACACAGCCAAAACCGAAGTAATGCAAGTTAGCAGATCGCCGGGCCCACTAAGTATACAGATAAATAACACGCCTCTGAAACAAGTTAAAGAATTCAAATACCTTGGAAGTATGATCACAGAAGATGGCAGATTGGACAGAGAAATTGAAATCAGATGTCAAAAAGCTAGTGCACTTACATATCAACTATCACCCTTACTGAAACATCCAAACATACCCATGTCCGCAAAACGACAGAGTAATAAACAGCATATTCACACCAACCCTATGCTACCAATCTCAGACTTGGACTTTATCCAAATTACACCTTCGCAAAATCAATACCTGCGACATGAGATGCCTAAGGAGAGCTGCCAACTTAACAATCCGAGACCGAGTAAGAAATGCTATTATCAGACAGACTGTGGGATCAACACCTTGTGCCACATTTATTGAAAGACAGAAGATCAAGTGGTTTGGCCATGTCGTTAGAATGCAACATCAGCAACTACCATCACTGGCCTTACATCAAAGATCATCTGCGACGAGACCACGAGGACGTCCAAGAAGTAAATGGATTGACGACATCAAATACATTGTACGACCACACGGAATGACACTATCCAGTGCCGTCCACCTGGCGCTGGAACGCAAATTATTCCTCCCCACGACGCTTGACGGCAGAAGTGGAAGATGATGATGATGACTACTAACTACTATTGCTACTACAACTACTACTACGTCTAAAACTACTGCTGCTACCTGTTACTACTACTACTACTTCTAATACTATACTTCCACTACTACTACTACTACTACTACTTCTACTACTACTACTACTACTGTTGCTGTTATTACTACCACTACTCTTTCATTCATTCATTCATTCATTCATTCATTCATTCAGTAGCATGTCCTTTGCAGAACCTCGCTACCGTAGCAACCTCTCGATCATAAGCAAGATGTCCCGCGTCCAATACACCAACTTGGAGATCATCCACCACATCCTGCATCCATCTTCTCTGTGGCGTTCCACTTCCTCTCTTCCCAGGCATATACCCCTCCATTATTGTTCTCTCCAAACTTTCGTGGCGTTTCAAGTGACCAAAATATTTAAATTTTCTTGGTTTTATCATACTACCACTGCTGCTACTACTATTGTACTCATCATCATCAAGTGCCGGCTGGCGTAGGCGTTCATGGTTCTCCATAGATCTCGGTCTTTGGTAACGTCGTTCACTAACTCTGATATATGTTTTGTCATGAAGTCTTTTGAAGATAATGTGGTGGTTTCCCCTTGACTTCCACATTCACATGGTGGTCTTTTACCACTGCCTTTGACAGCCATTTCCGACTGTCAGGACAAGTGAGTGCCCTGCTCTGCTCAGCTGCAGAGTTGTCCACTTATTCCGGTGGATACTCGGTCCCCAGAGCTGTGTTAGCCACACCGTAGTGTGTTTCCATCCTCTACCGCGGGGAGGTGCAGTTGGGATTTTCCCTTCATAAAGTTATGGTCTCTGACCAAAACTCTACAGACTATTGTACTACTACTACTAATATTGTTTCTGCTGCTACTACTACTACTAAAAAAAAGTCGCTTAAAAGTCGACAGGGTCGACTTCATTGCACCGGGTTTTATCCCATATGGCTCGGTCTCTTTCCGCAGCACGGAAAGCGTCGCACAAAGCACGAACTCCGTAGCTTTTAGCGACGAACTACAGGAGTCTGCGAAACATTTAACTCGTAAACTTTGGTTTCCGGGCGCGGCCCGGAATCGAACCCACAACCTTCGGAGCACGAGTCAAACGGCTTGACCACTTCGCCACAGAGCCTACTGCTACTACTACTAGTAGTAGTAGAAGTAGTAGCAGTAGTATTGTTTCAGCCTCTACTACTACTACTACCACTACTACTACTACTACTACTACCACTACTACTACTACTACTACAACTACTACTACTACTACTACTACTACTACTACTACTACTACTCACTGGCCCCTTGTCGTCTTAAAAGGCGATATCAAAACGGCATAATAACTACAACCCATGGCGGTAGCGAATGTGACTGATAAGGCCAATTCGCGCTGTAAATGTCCGTCCACCGTGGATACATGTGAACACATAGTCATTTTCACCATCATGCACCATCTTACGTCTCACACGCTGGGTGTGTGACTTATCTGCAATCATTTTCTACTACTACTACTACTACTACTACTACTACTACTACTACTACTACTACTACTACTACTACTACCTACTACTACTACTATCCATTCTTCTGATTTGGAACACGCGAACTTTGACCTCCAGCCAGCTGGACACAGAAATGTTTCCCCCATTCAAGTAGCATATAGCTTTCTCCAGAGAACAAAGATACACAGACAAGTAGGTCACACTTAGATCAATCCACCGCATTCCACATTGCTAAGTTTTCTGTACCAACTTGTCGGCTTGGCCAGCCCAGCCAGTTGAAATATGAATGGAATTTGCAAACAATAAAATTTCACTTTCGCGCCAAGACGCTCTGCTAGCATCACATGTCCGCGAGCTGACGAATCGGCTGTTGCTCCTCCAGCCTCTGGTATGCAGACAACGTGGCTTCTCTATCAAATGACGCCGTTAGTTAGTTGTGTCTGCGCCCTGCCGCCATAGCAACACTTCACTAAGCGTGTTCGTTGTGTGAGTGTACCTGTTTTTTGTTTACTTGAGTGGGGAGCGTTGAAAAATGGCGCCAAATGATAGATTCTTAGCTGTTAAGTCTTAAGTCTCCATTGTGCCAGTTGATCCTCATTAAGTCTCAACATAAGCCGTTAAGTCTTCATTGTGCCAACTGATCATCATCATTATTTAGTGCCTTGGCGGCAGGCGTGGGCGATCATGCTTCTCCACATTTTGCGATCTTCAACGGCATGTATGAATTCGCGTGTTGACACCTTTCCCTGTCATGATACAAGACTCAGAATTTTGTCTAGCTGTCGTCCTCTTATCTCTCCTTCCACAAATATTTCCAGTTGTGGCAACATGTTCCAGTTTTGTCTTCTCACAATGTGACCAAAAAATGATGACTACCACTTTCTGATGTTTGTGATAAGTTATATGTCTGTCTTAGCCTCTTTCTGATGTCTGTAATAGCTCGCCGTTGTCTTAGACTCTTTCAATATGAATAAAATTTGGTGGAACTGCGGTAAAGCTGTGAAAATGTAAACAATATAAAATGACACAAAGTAGTGTAGCTTTACATAACAGAATTACGACACATACAGAACGTTGTGGCGATTAGCCTTCATCAGCAAACATACACATTCACAAACACTACATACAGTCACGGAGAAGATCTCCTGTGACTACCCTAAGACGTGACGACAGAACGAGAAGAATAAACAGATTAAAAAAATGAAAGAAATGAAGAGAAAATGAAAAATGGAAAAAATGTTCCTACTTACCTCAGAATTCCGAGCTGTGTATAACCCTTAAGAAGTAAAGCTGTGAAAATGTAAACAATATAATACACAGCTCGGAACTCTGAGGTAAGTAGGAACATTTTTTTCAATTTTTTATTTTCTCTTCATTGCTTTCATTTTTTTCATCTTTTTATTCTTCTCGTCCTGTCGTCACGTCTTAATGTAGTCACAGGAGATCTTCTCCGTGACTATATTTTGTGTATGTGGTTGTTTGCTGATGAAGGCTAATCGCCGCAACGTTCTGTATGTGTCGTAATTCTGTTATGTAAAGCTACACTACTTTGTGTCTGTTTATATTGTTTAGACTCTTTCAAAACATTACGATTACTTATTTTGGCTGTCCAGGGAATCTTGAGCACTCTTGTATAAAGCCACTTCACTGAAGCTTCTAGGAATTGATTTGCTTGTTGACTAACTGTCCAGGATTCTCAGCCATATTAGAACTGGCTCTGTACAACATGCAGTGATTAGCATGGCCCGAAGGATCAATCAATCAATCAATCGATACATCAATCAATCAATCAATCGATCAGGTGTCTCTCCACAATGAAGGTTGGCTGCAATGGATCTGTCATTGTTTTCTTTCTAGGCAGTGACCATTCAGCTCGGTAACCGTTGCCATTGATGCTATAAGTACACTGCCGCGAACAGATTAACAACAATCACTCCCTATGGACAACAATCACCTTCACGTTAAGAATACTGTGTGGGTAAAACCGTCGGCAGCTGCTATTTTCCGCTGACTCAGACACAGGATTATTAATCTGAGCCAGGTATGGACCCTAATATAACCTCTCTTTGAGGTTGAACGGGGTAGAGGGTAATGATAGAATCGAAACCATCGCGAACAGGTTCAACCGCTCAAGAAACAGACCAAGAAAGAAACTGTCCAAACAGACAACATCAACAGCAAGACTCAGCCAGAAAATGAAGCAACAGAACAGGAGAAAGAAACAGAAAATGAACACGAAAGCTACCAAGAATCAACGGCAACCAGGAGAAGATGCTACTCTCTACCAAGGACGAGAGTGGAAGATGTAGACCACGAAGATTTAACGACAGACCAAAACAGGAGAAAGATCGATGGACTCATTGTCGTATGAACTACCGATGAATCACTTCCTGAAGAAGAAAAAGTACAAATTGAGACTGTAGGGGTTGAGGAGTCTATCAACAGCCCTACAAGTGCGCCAATGTAACCAGGCATGAGCAGCGGCAACCAAGAAGAAATTAACACCAATCCGGAAACGCCTAGAAACCAGGAAGCGAAACACGCAGCTCTATTTCCGCAAGCATAAAATAAACACAATAATAGGATACCATAACACCATAACCAACATAACACATCGACAGACTGACAGTTGAAAGGGGCCCAAACACGTTTTGTTTTCACATCAAGACTACAACCAACAACTGACGGTTGCTCCCAAGAGTAACCCATCATTTGCCCCACTTGGTTTGTTACATGAATTCTTCGCCTTGCCCAATGGTGTCCCGTTGTCTAGCGGAAAGCAGGCGGTTCTTTACTTAACCTTTTTAAAGGGATTTTCCCCAGGACATGCTGGCGATTTGGGAAACGATCAGGCAGACAGATTGGGTGGTTCTGAACCACTTGGTGTGGTACTGGTGCGTGATAAGACAGATGTGGTTGCAGCCGTTTGGAATCGTATGTATAGTGCATAAGAACAGATAGACGACTTCGTCAGTGAGTAGAATTATGGGGTTGAGTGGTCTCGGGGTATGGTGTCTGCCTCGAGTGCTGGAGGTGCCGGGTTCAAGCCCCGGTGAGGGCCGGGATTTTTTTCACGTGGACTTCTTGTAAAAAAATTTCCCCTGGTCTCTGGGTAGTGAGATCGGACGCCCGTGTGTAATGTTGCGCACGTAAAAAATCCCTTGGCAGTTTGAAATCTAAAAATAGTAGCCTAACGGCGCTGCCCGGGCAAAATTTCGAGTTAAAAATCTACCCAAGTATTTCAGGATCCTCGCCGGCGCTGCGGAGTTCGTGCACTGAGCTGAGATTTTCCGGACTCAGGCTTCAGTTAGGAGTAGAACGGAGCACTTATGGGTTACACCGTGTACCGTGATGTTGATCCGTCGACTAAACCAGATAGATCATCACGACTTAGAGAGAATGGTGCTGCAGGGAATGACCTAAGGATCTGGCCGATGCTCACATCTCCGAGGAAAGGCCAGACGGGAACATAATCAGGCTGCTACTTTTATCATCAGCGTTGAGACTCTTCGCTGGCTGTTGCAGACTAGGACGGAACATGTAAGGGCAGTCCCGAATGCTGTAATGTCGGTTCTTGACTCAACTCGGCTGATAAGAGATACCTGTATAAGTAACCGTTTATATACTCTTGGATAACATTAAATTGTGTTTAACCGTTAGAATATTAATTTTTATGATTCACCAGTTCCCCGGGACATGGGGTCTGCTTTGACAAACTTAAAATCTGTTGAGGGCGTATGACTAACCTAGGTCTAACTCCAGCCATTCTGTATGTGCTGTGCTGATTTCATCATAAGTCTCTCCGTGCTGTGTTGGTTGCATCTGAAATGCCAACCAGGCATAAGCGAGTCAAAAGTTCAAAGGTCACATACAAGAGTCCAGATTTTGAAACATGTCTATCTAAGATAGTGAACCTTTTTTTTTGGCCCATGCCCCCCTTTACCATATGTTCAGATTATCACACACCCCCCCCCTTTTCGAATGTCCTCCAAATAAATCCCCCCACCCCGCACCCTTACAAAGTATACATAAAAATGGAAGCAAAATTTAATAACACATACTAGAACATGTCTAGACATCTACATAAAACGTGATTTGTGGGTCTACTTACGTTACAAAACGAATTTCATTAGGGCGAGATGTACAGAACCGTAAAATAAAGAGGGAAAAACAATATCAAGTAACTCGTTCTTGTATTAATGCAATCTTGAAATAATCTTAATTTCCCCCCCCCCCCCCACTGGAAACCCTAAAATTCCCACCGGGGGGGGGGGGGGGATTCGCCACCGGTTGAGAACCACTGATCTAAGACGACTAGAGAAGAAGTGGACATATTGCGCTCCCTAATCAAATCCTCATCCATACTTCAAGAGTTGAATATTGAAGAAGGTTGGCTATTAAAGACGATAAAACAAAGAAAATTGAAATATTTTGGTCACTTGAAACGTCACGAAAGTTTGGAGAGAACAATAATGGAGGGGTATATGCCTGGGAAGAGAGGAAGAGGAAGGCCAAAGACAAGATTTGTGCAGGATGTGGCGGATGATCTCCAGATGGGTGTATCAGACGCGGGACATCTTGCTTATGATCGAGAGGTTTTCCGGAATGTTCTTATGGGAGCGAGGTTCTGCAAAGGACATGCTACTGAATGAATGAATGAATCAAATCCTGGCGGTCCCTCTGGTCTAGAGGTTACACGACTTTCTCCGTAATCCCGTATACTTTCGTGAGTAACGTGACGTGTGCGAGAATCGGTGGCGGCTCTCTTCGTGTCGGTAACTTACGGGGTATGTGCGCCGGTCACTCAGAAAGCATTGGCAAACTACTGAGCGTAATCTTGCCAAGAAATCAACAATCAGCTGAAAGATGCTGATGTTGACAGCGATGTCCAGTAAAGGATATGCGGAAAAAAAAAAAAAAAAAAAAAAAAAAAACAACAACAATCAAATCCTGAATGACTTCTTACTGGTGTAGATGCTAGAGTACCAGCGGTTCTGGCCGACACTGGACTCCGAGGACAGGCCAGACAGACACATAATCAAACTGCTACTGGAACTCTTCGCTGGCTGTTCAAGATTTATTTTGCGCTCGCTTGCTTTGAACTCAAGCGTAGTTCATGCACACTATTTATAGTAGTGATGGACTTAATTTTGCGTGCGGATTAGCTTTCTCTATTAACAGTGTCCCTCGCCATCAGGCGAACCTACTCCGACTTCAGAGGTACTTGTAATTTATGTCCCCAAGTAAAGAACGACAGGTCAACATTTTAGTCCAGCTGTCCGGTGTAGCGGTTGAACTCATAACCTGGGCATCAGCACACCGGATGTTTAAGAACAAGCGTTCTTATCCATTCGACCATGCTGACCTGCGCTGTTGAAGACGAGGACGGGGCATGTGGGGGAATACCCCGAGTGCTGTGAGGTCAGTTCTTGACTCAACTCAGCTCAAATGGCGTATAGAGTTTTAGCCAGTTAGCCGTTATTTTATATCCAGATCAGCCTGACCAAATGTAAAATAATAGATTAATACTTGCCAACGCTCAAGGCAAACATCTGGTGGTCATTGTTCCGGTGAGAACTGGATACAACAGACTGAAATACCATGCTGCAGTTATAGATACATTTCAACAGACTAAAATATCACCCTGCAGTTCTAGACACATGTAAACAGACTAAACAATATCATCCTACAGTTATAGACATATTTCAACAGACTAAAATATCATCCTGCAGTTATAGACACATTTCAACAGACTAAAATATCACGCTGCAGTTATAGACACATTTCAACAGACTAAAATATCACCCTGCAGTTATAGACACATTTCAACAGACTAAAATATCATCCTGCAGTTATAGACACATTTCAACAGACTAACATATCATGCTGCAGTTATAGACACATTTCAACAGACTAAAATATCATCCTGCAGTTATAGACACATTTCAACAGACTAAAATATCATGCTGCAGTTATAGACACATTTCAACAGACTAAAATATCATCCTGCAGTTATAGACACATTTCAACAGACTAAAATATCACCCTGCAGTTATAGACACATTTCAACAGATTAAAATATCACCCTGCAGTTATAGACACATTTCAACAGACTAAAATATCACCCTGCAGTTATAGACACATTTCAACAGACTAAAATATCATCCTGCAGTTATAGACACATTTAAACAGACTAAAATATCATCCTGCAGTTATAGACACATTTCAACAGACTAAACTATCACCCTGCAGTTATAGACACATTTCAACAGACTAAACTATCATGCTGCAGTTATAGACACATTTCAACAGACTAAAATATCACCCTGCAGTTATAGACACATTTCAACAGACTAAAATATCATCCTGCAGTTATAGACACATTTCAACAGTCTAAAATATCATCCTGTAGTTATAGACACATTTCAACAGACTAAAATATCATCCTGCAGTTATAGACACATTTCAACAGACTAAAATATCATCCTGCAGCTATAGACACATTTCAACAGACTAAAATATCATCCTGCAGTTAAAGACACATTTCAACAGACTAAAATATCACCCTGCAGTTATAGACACATTTCAACAGATTAAAATATCATCCTGCAGTTATAGACACATTTCAACAGACTAAAATATCATCCTGCAGTTATAGACACATTTTAACAGACTAAAATATCATTCTGCAGTTATAGACACATTTTAACAGACTAAAATATCATTCTGCAGTTATAGATACATTTCAACAGACTAAAATATCATCCTGCAATTATAGACACATTTCAACAGACTAAAATATCATCCTGCAGTTATAGATACATTTCAACAGACTAAAATATCATCCTGCAATTATAGGCACATTTCAAGCGAAGGAAAGAAGAGACAGACTGGGTAGGACACGCCAATTAAAATCTATCCGCATCGTTGGAGATAAGAATATATGACCATATGCCAAGCGGGCAGGCAGACAGGTAGGTAGGTAGCTAAGCAGGCAAGCAGTCATGCAGGTAGGTAGGCAGGCAAGCAATCAGGCAGGTAGGTAGGTAGGTAGGTAGGCAAGCAGTCAGGCATTAGGTAGGTGGGAGGTAGGCAAGCAGATAGGTAGGTAGACAAGCAGTTAGGTAGGCAGGTCGGTAGGTAGGTATGTAGGCAAACTGCCAGGCAGGTAGCTAGGTGGGCAGATATGTAGGCAGTCAGGCGGGTAGGTAGGCAGTCAGGCAGGTAGGTAGGTAGGCAGGCGGTTAAGCAGTCAGTTAGTCACCTCACTACTAAGAATCCCATGTGTACGCTACAAGCGGTAAAACCCATCGGCAGCTGGAGACAGTAAGACAAGGGCAGGTTGAAAAAACCGCTGTCCTTGTCAAATGTCAACTGTAGAAAACGTACTATAGAATATTATTAATATATAATATTACAGCATGTTTAGTCCTGTTATACGCGGAATGTGAACCTCGTGGGCGTTACTGAGTTCATGGGCTGAGATCTCATTGTGTGATCTATGAAGGGAGGCAAGTTGCGTCTAAAAACATTTGTTGCCAGGATATTTTTTAAAGTTGCATATCCTTTACAGGACGTTGCAGTCAACACCAGCATTTTACAGCCGTTGTCCGGCTCCTATACCAAAACGTTAAAACTAGTGAGACACGGTCTGCTGCCAAATCTGTCACTGCTGTGTTTCGAACGCGGGTAAGCGGTATCACGAATCACGTCCGCAACGCCATCGCCACGGAGACGACTGGATACAAAGTCATTTACCTGGTTATATTATATATATTTGCTAAAATTCATTTTTTCCCGCATATCCTATTTACAGGACATCGCTGTCAACACCAGCATTTTACCGCTGTTGTTGATTTCTTGTCAAGATTACGCTCAGTAGTTTGCCACTGCTTTCTGAGCGACCGGCTCACATACCCCGTAAGTAACCAACCAATGGACAGCCAAAATGAGCAATCTGGACATTCTGAGGGAGGCTAAGTCGCGAAGACAACCTATCACAAACATCCGAAAGAAGCAGTCATCATGTTTTGCCACATTATGAGAAGACAACAACTGGAAAATTGGGGTGACATTTTTGGAAAGAGAGCTAGAGGAAGACAGCGAGAGAAAATATGACTGTCATGGCACGGAAGAGAGCCAATACATGAATTGATCCATGCCGTCGGAGATCTCAATTTGTTATAGAAACATGATCCCCACGCTAGCCGGTAAGCTCTTGGTGATGACTTGTTTCTGTTCTGTCTAATGTTTTTTTTAAAGGGGCACACTTCATCAGGGTCCCACAAGGTTCATCTGCCATCACGCAAGCTACCACCATGGCCACTCAGCTATGGTGGTTGGTATCCGTGTGCAATGAACGCGAACCTATATAAAGCAACGCCAGCAATATTCAATGTTTTTGCCAAAGACAGATTTTGTTTTTGTCAAGATCTAGCAGAAGTGCTAACACAACAGGAAATTGCATATCTAATCAGTAAAGTGACGCAACGCCAACCACGAACCTGGGTATTGCCACCAGGTTTCCAAAAATAGCACAAGAATGTTCGTTTTTCGTGGTCCCCGTGCGTGTTAATGTTCTGTATCTAGGCCAATATGGCTCTAGTGATCTAGTGTGTGCGTAAGTGTGAACCTGATCAATGTCAGCAACTTGAGTCGGTTCTTTGTGGCTAAATCTACTTTTAACTGTGCTAAATATAGCCAAACAAGGTTCTTAATTTCTAAGAGATGTTTGATTCTATTTTTCGGGGTTTAAAATGTAAAGAGAATTGTGCTCTGTTTGAAAGATGTTTTCTTTCTATCGCTGTTTATTTAGGAAATTGCTGGGAGATAATGAAATGAGTGGAAATGCGGTAAAGCCGTGGAAATGTAAACAACATAAAATAACACTAAGTATTGCAGCTTTACAGAACAGAATTACAAAAAATACAAGAAATTGCGGCGACTAGCCTTCATCAGCAAACAAGTACATACACAAGACACAATATATAATCACAGAGAAGACCCTCCAGTGACTACATTAAGGCATAAGGACGGAATGAGAAGAATGCAAAAATGAAAATGTTAGAACAATGAAGAGAAAATGAAAATCTGAGAAAAAATTTTCGCTACGTATCTCAGAATCCCCGGCTATGATACTGTGTCCAAGAATGGAGTGTGGAGAGAATGGTGTTACGTCGAGTGACCGGACCATCTGTCAGACATTCAAAACCCCAAGGAAAGGCCAGACGGACACATAATCAAACTGCTACTGGTATTATTAGTATTGGGACTCTTCACTGGCTGTTGCAGCTTCGAATGGAGCACATATGGGAATGCCCCGAGTGCTGTGATATCGGTTCTGGACTAATCTCAACTCTTTATTTAGAAACCGCTGTGGCATAGTGTATAGAACGCTTGCCTGCCAAGACAGTGTTCAGAGCTCAATCCTCAACAGTGATACAACATATGTTGGTTGTATCCATCATGTCGTACATGTTGTATCGTCTAGTTCCTTCTCTATCAACTCTCCCCCCTCCCCACTTCCCATTATGACTTTCTGTGGATTCGCCTGTCGTTTGATGTGACCATAGTTCCTGTACTTTCTCCTTGTTTCTTTCTTGTTTATATTCAGTTTTTCTAGAACTTTCTAGTTTGTCTTGTTGTTATATCCAAGACACCCGTCTCTGTTAGAATTATGTATCTGTCATGTTTGGATGAGGGGACGCAGAGGTGTTTCCAAGGCACCAGGGCTTGGTTCTATACTGGCCAAGACCTATTGTCGCGTCCTCGCCGAGCGTCCTGGGCAACAGGTCCCTTCGGGGTCCTGGCTAAAGTCAGAAGGATCGTTGATTCCTCCGAAGTCGGAGTGTGTCTGCCTGTACGGCGAGGAACCACCAGTCTGCACACCAATAAGCCAGATATGTATAACATCACACTGATGTTGGACAACAGGATGTCTTCATCCGACATACAGGACTTCACGCTGGAGTTCATAGCCAGCGAACACAAGCAAGCAACCAGCAAGCATGTTTGGATGAGTAAGAAATAGACTGGTATAACTGTCATAGTGTGAATACGATAGAAATAGACTGATATATCTGTCACTGTACGGATAAGATAGAAATAGATTGTTATATCTGTCACTGTACGGAATAGGTATAAATAGATAGATATATCTGTCACTGTACGAACAAGGCAAAAATAGATTGATATATCTGTCACTGTACAGATAAGGTAGAAATAGATTGATATATCTGTCACTGTACGAACAAGGCAGAAATAGATTCATATATCTGTCACTGTACGGTCAAGGTAGAAATAGATTCATATATCTGTCACTGTACAGATAAGGTAGAAGTAGATTCATATACCTGTCACTGTACAGATAAGGTAGAAATAGATTCATATATCTGTCACTGTACGAACAAGGCAGAAATAGATATATATATCTGTCACTGTACAAACAAGATAGTAGATTAATATATATGTCATTTTACAGACAAGGTAGAAATAGATTCATATATCTGTCACTGTCACGGACAGGGTAAAAATAGATTGATATACCTGTCACTATACGGATCAGGTATAAATAGGTTGATATATCTGTCACTATACGGATAAGGTAGAAATAGATTGACACACCTGTCTTTGTATAGATAAGATGTTTCAATGCCTACTCTCGGCGTTTTGGAAAGCTATATGGTGCTAGCTTCATATATTTTATAGACCAGTCGGGTGTATAAGGTCTAGTTTTATTTAAATATTCCTACCTCGATGTGAAATTATTGTAAACACGACCACTGGTCCCGCGGGCATATGTGTCAGCCAGTGCACTTTCGCGGCTCCCAACCATATTAAAAGTCGCTTAAAAGTCGGCAATGTCGACTTTATTGCACCGAGTCCCCCCCCCCCCCCCCGTATGGCTCAGTCGCTTTCTGCAGCGTGGGCAGCCGAAATTCTCGCACAAAGCACGAACTCCGTAGCTCCAGCCACGACCCTCAGGAGTCTCCGGAAAATTTCACCTGTGAACCGAAGGTCGCGGCCCGGAACCGAACCCCCAACTTTCAGAGCCCGAGTCAGGCGGATTGACCACTTTGCAACGGAGACTCTCTCCCAACCATATTAATAATCATCATTACCATCTTCCCCTTTCGCCGTCAAGCGCCGTGGGGAGATATGTTTGACGTTCCAGCGTCCGATGGGTGACACTGGATAGTGGCACTCCAGATTATTGACTTTATATTATGTCTTTTGATGATGTCAAAACATTTTCTTCTCGGCGTCCTCTAGCTCTCGTAGCAGATGATCTTTGATGTAAGGCCAGTGCTGGTAATTGATGGTGTTGCATTCTAACGAGATGGCCGAACTATTTGTTCTCCTGTCTGTCAATAAATGTGACACAAGGTGTTGATCCCACGTCTGTCTGATAACACCATTTCTTATTCGGCATCGGATAGTTGCAGCAGCAATATTAATACTGTGGCTGAATCTAGCCAAAAAAGTGGCCGAGTTTGGGCTGGCTGACCTAGATTCCCACAATTCACGCTAGAGTGAAGCCTACACTCACAGCTTATATTCAACGAAACACGTTTCCACGCGTCTAGCGTACACACACGACCTTCTAGCGGAAAATAACTGCCCTGGCAAGAAGCCAACTAGATCAGCGGAGCTCTTAACAAAAAATTCTTTACTGTATACGTCTGCACCTTTCTTTGGCGATATCCTGAATACGTGCGCGTCTTCTTTAACACTCTTTGTAATCATTTTGTTTTGATCCGTTGTTTATTTGTTGTTATTGTCAAACTACATTTGTTCTGATCATTGTGTTTACTTAAAGCTGTTACAATAATATTTATAAATCTCTCAGTATTTCTTTTTCTATTTGATTTCTATTTTTGTTGCTTATGTGATTGTTTGTACGAACTACGTGCACCCGAGAGATTCCAACGTTTAATCTGCGCAAAGTGCGCACGGCTCTTCCTTGTTTGTAGCTCTTGTTTGTGAAAAGATTGCAATTATCTCTGGCAAGAAGTCGAGGAATAAAATTGCTGGATTTGTTACACAATATTTATATTAAATGATTTAGTGCTAAACAAAATAATAGGTTTGGACCAAACCTGATACACAATCAAACGAACAAGTATTTTAATTTGAATAACGAAGACACAAACAATAGATTGCACGATTTATTGCCTAGCATAATTTCGCTGCATCTCGTCAGGTTAAAAAGGAAGTTAGTTGCATATCTTCTACAGGACATCGCAGTCAACAACAGCATTTGTTTTTTGTTTTGTTTTGCTGTTGTCATCTCTTGGCATGTTTACGTTGAGTAGTTTGCCATTGATTTCTGAGTGACCGGAACCCACACTATTTTGTAAAAAAAAACAATAGTAAGTTGGTTAGTTACCTAGTTAAATGCTTAATTAATTATGTAATTAGATAGCTTGTTAGTTAGTTAGTCAATCGGTCAGTTGGTTAGTTAGTCAGTCAGTCAGTCAGTTAGTTTGTAAGTCAATTAGTTACTTAACAGTTAGTTAGTTATCAGTTAATTAGTTAGTTAGTTAATCAGTCAGTCAGTTAGTTAATTAGTTAGTTAGTCAGTCAGTCACTTAGTTAATTAGTTAATTAGTTAGTTAGTTAGTGAGTCAGTCAGTAAGTCAATCAGTTAGTTAGTTAGTTAGTTAGGTAGGTAGGTAGTTAGTTAGTTAGTTAGTTAGTTAGCTAGCTAGCTAGTTAGTTAGTTAGTTAGATAGTTAGTTAGTTAGTTAGTTAGTTAGTAAGTTAGTACGGCACCCATACTATTTCGTAAAATACTAATAGTAAGTTGGTTAGTTACCTAGTTAAACGCTTAATTAACTATGTAATTAGATAGCTTGTTAGTTAGTTAGTCAGTCACTTAGTTAATTAGTTAGTTAGTTAGTGAGTGAGTCAGTCAGTCAGTCAGTCAGGTAGGTAGGTAGTTAGTTAGTTAGTCAGTTAGCTAGTCAGTTAGTTAGTCAGCCAGTCAGGCAGTCAGTTAGTCAGTCAGTCAGTCAGTCAGTCAGTTAGTTAGCTGTTGTAATGCTTGTTGTATGTACAACATTTCCCCACAATAAATACATATGATGCATGACCCTTGCGAAACTTTCACGTTGAAAGATGGCGGTCTCATTCACTTTCCTACACTGTTGGTCTTAAATATTATATTTTAGTTTACATTCAGAAAATAAACAAATATAAAACACATATTTTCATGTATTTTGAAACTTGAACTGTAAGTTTCAGATTGTTTACACATTAAACACACACACTTTAAGACGTTTCCAGGACGGTGGGATAGCTGACTGCTTTTGTCCCGGCAGGTTGCTTCGGGCGTGACTGATGGGTTTTTCATGTAGAGAAATACACAATATTTGACAGTTTCTGAAGCAACACATGAAACTTTTGTAGTAAAACATATGAATAATTGTTGCTAGAACATCATGTTTGCAAATAAATTCAGATAAAATGTGGGTTTGGTGAGTATTGTCCTGCAAAAGTTACAAAATGGAACAGTTCGGTGAGCTGAAATGTGCAACTATGACTTGGGAAAACAATTAATTTTAGTATACAATTACAATTATTTACACGAAACAACACCGTATTATTAAATTACGCTTAGTTTTTGTTAATTTAGAATGAAATATAACATAATATCTGACAGATTATATATTTAAAACCTATTTTTTATTACATAATCGGGACATTAAAAAAGGGTTCCTGGCGTGAAAGTGGGAAATAAATTGGATTACTATCATTCAATATATGTAAAAGTTATAATCAAATGAAAGCTTATGATGTGGCGGATATAAAAATCAACAAGCGATGGTTGTTTGTGTGATGTATAAAGAGAAATTGATATTACAAACGCGGCATGTCGCACAGTTTTGACCCTTCAGTTCTGATAGCGGGCCTGCTGGAGGAGCAGACGACCAGAGGTTTTCTCGGACGTCCGCGCAGGTTAACAAAACACGGGGCGCCCTGCCGTTCGTGGTATATTATTCTCCAGCTCGCTCGAGTCAGGATCTCACACCTCACAGTTACGGATTATTATCTACGCTATATATTTCATCATGTCTGACGCTGCTCCTGCTGCCCCAGCTGTTGCTACTACTCCAGCCAAAGCACCAAAGAAGAAGTCTGCATCCAGCAAGGCCAAGGCACCGGCTGCTCACCCACAGTACAAGGCTATGATTGCAGCCGCCGTCACCGCTTTGAAGGAACGTGGTGGTTCTTCTCGCCAGGCCATCTTGAAGTACATCATCGCCAACTACAAGGTGGGCGACAACCCAACTGCCATCAACGCTCGTCTCAAGGCCGCCACTAAAAGCCGGCGTTACAGCTGGAAGCCTGAAACAGTCCAAGGGAACCGGAGCTGCTGGCTCATTCAGACTTGGCGAGAAAGCTGAGAAAGCTCCCAAGGCCAAGAAAGAAGGCAAGCCTAAATCTCCCAAGAAGGCTGCCAAACCCAAGAAGCCAGCTGCTGCCAAGAAGCCCAAATCACCAAAGAAAGTTAGTGCCAAGAAAACCACAGCTGCCAAGAAACCCAAATCGCCAAAGAAGGCCGCCGCCGCCAAGCCCAAGAAAGTCAAAACACCAACCAAGAAAGCCGCAGCAAAGCCCAAGGCAGCCAAGCCAAAAGTGGCCAAGAAGCCTGCAGCCAAGAAGGTGAAGACTCCCAAGAAGGCAGCAGCATCCAAGTAAATCTGACAGTTTTGTCTGTCGTCTCCATCGGTCCTTTTCAGGGCCACCCCAGTATACACGAGGAGTGATCTCTGCTGCAAATATAACCATTCGTTGATTCTTTATACTTCTCTGGAACTATAACCATCATTTGTTTCATTCGTTCTGTCTTCACCTGATCTTGCACCCTGCGGTGTCCAGGTGTAGCAACAGCGGGAGAGTGCCCGTTTATGGGCTTCATGTATCGAGATTCCCATGGACTCTGTTATTCCCTCTGACCACTGTTTACGCTGTCTGTCTTTTCTGTTGGTTCCGTTTGGTCTGTTCACCATTGCTTACGGTAGTACACTATTGGTTGGTAGCCTAACTCAGTCTATACTCTTTATGTGGTAGCCTAACTCAGTCTATACTTCTTTATGTGGTAGCCTAACTCAGTCTATACTTCTTTATGTGGTAGCCTAACTCAGTCTATACTTCTTTATGTGGTAGCCTAACTCAGTCTATACTCTTTATGTGGTAGCCTAACTCAGTCTATACTTCTTTATGTGGTAGCCTAACTCAGTCTATACTTCTTTATGTGGTAGCCTAACTCAGTCTATACTCTTTATGTGGTAGCCTAACTCAGTCTATACTTCTTTATGTGGTAGCCTAACTCAGTCTATACTTCTTTATGTGGTAGCCTAACTCAGTCTATACTCTTTATGTGGTAGCCTAACTCAGTCTATACTCTTTATGTGGTAGCCTAACTCAGTCTATACTTCTTTATGTGGTAGCCTAACTCAGTCTATACTTCTTTATGTGGTAGCCTAACTCAGTCTATACTCTTTATGTGGTAGCCTAACTCAGTCTATACTCTTTATGTGGTAGCCTAACTCAGTCTATACTTCTTTATGTGGTAGCCTAACTCAGTCTATACTTCTTTATGTGGTAGCCTAACTCAGTCTATACTCTTTATGTGGTAGCCTAACTCAGTCTATACTCTTTATGTGGTAGCCTAACTCAGTCTATACTCTTTATGTGGTAGCCTAACTCAGTCTATACTCTTTATGTGGTAGCCTAACTCAGTCTATACTCTTTATGTGGTAGCCTAACTCAGTCTATACTTCTTTATGTGGTAGCCTAACTCAGTCTATACTTCTTTATGTGGTAGCCTAACTCAGTCTATACTCTTTATGTGGTAGCCTAACTCAGTCTATACTTCTTTATGTGGTAGCCTAACTCAGTCTATACTTCTTTATGTGGTAGCCTAACTCAGTCTATACTCTTTATGTGGTAGCCTAACTCAGTCTATACTTCTTTATGTGGTAGCCTAACTCAGTCTATACTCTTTATGTGGTAGCCTAACTCAGTCTATACTTCTTTATGTGGTAGCCTAACTCAGTCTATACTTCTTTATGTGGTAGCCTAACTCAGTCTATACTCTTTATGTGGTAGCCTAACTCAGTCTATACTTCTTTATGTGGTAGCCTAACTCAGTCTATACTCTTTATGTGGTAGCCTAACTCAGTCTATACTCTTTATGTGGTAGCCTAACTCAGTCTATACTTCTTTATGTGGTAGCCTAACTCAGTCTATACTTCTTTATGTGGTAGCCTAACTCAGTCTATACTCTTTATGTGGTAGCCTAACTCAGTCTATACTCTTTATGTGGTAGCCTAACTCAGTCTATACTTCTTTATGTGGTAGCCTAACTCAGTCTATACTTCTTTATGTGGTAGCCTAACTCAGTCTATACTCTTTATGTGGTAGCCTAACTCAGTCTATACTCTTTATGTGGTAGCCTAACTCAGTCTATACTCTTTATGTGGTAGCCTAACTCAGTCTATACTCTTTATGTGGTAGCCTAACTCAGTCTATACTTCTTTATGTGGTAGCCTAACTCAGTCTATACTTCTTTATGTGGTAGCCTAACTCAGTCTATACTCTTTATGTGGTAGCCTAACTCAGTCTATACTTCTTTATGTGGTAGCCTAACTCAGTCTATACTTCTTTATGTGGTAGCCTAACTCAGTCTATACTCTTTATGTGGTAGCCTAACTCAGTCTATACTTCTTTATGTGGTAGCCTAACTCAGTCTATACTTCTTTATGTGGTAGCCTAACTCAGTCTATACTCTTTATGTGGTAGCCTAACTCAGTCTATACTCTTTATGTGGTAGCCTAACTCAGTCTATACTTCTTTATGTGGTAGCCTAACTCAGTCTATACTTCATTATGTGGTAGCCTAACTCAGTCTATACTCTTTATGTGGTAGCCTAACTCAGTCTATACTCTTTATGTGGTAGCCTAACTCAGTCTATACTTCTTTATGTAGTAGCCTAACTCAGTCTATACTTCTTTATGTGGTAGCCTAACTCAGTCTATACTCTTTATGTGGTAGCCTAACTCAGTCTATACTCTTTATGTGGTAGCCTAACTCAGTCTATACTCTTTATGTGGTAGCCTAACTCAGTCTATACTCTTTATGTGGTAGCCTAACTCAGTCTATACTCTTTATGTGGTAGCCTAACTCAGTCTATACTTCTTTATATGGTAGCCTAACTCAGTCTATACTTCTTTATGTGGTAGCCTAACTCAGTCTATACTCTTTATGTGGTAGCCTAACTCAGTCTATACTTCTTTATGTGGTAGCCTAACTCAGTCTATACTTCTTTATGTGGTAGCCTAACTCAGTCTATACTCTTTATGTGGTAGCCTAACTCAGTCTATACTTCTTTATGTGGTAGCCTAACTCAGTCTATACTCTTTATGTGGTAGCCTAACTCAGTCTATACTTCTTTATGTGGTAGCCTAACTCAGTCTATACTTCTTTATGTGGTAGCCTAACTCAGTCTATACTCTTTATGTGGTAGCCTAACTCAGTCTATACTTCTTTATGTGGTAGCCTAACTCAGTCTATACTCTTTATGTGGTAGCCTAACTCAGTCTATACTCTTTATGTGGTAGCCTAACTCAGTCTATACTTCTTTATGTGGTAGCCTAACTCAGTCTATACTTCTTTATGTGGTAGCCTAACTCAGTCTATACTCTTTATGTGGTAGCCTAACTCAGTCTATACTCTTTATGTGGTAGCCTAACTCAGTCTATACTTCTTTATGTGGTAGCCTAACTCAGTCTATACTTCTTTATGTGGTAGCCTAACTCAGTCTATACTCTTTATGTGGTAGCCTAACTCAGTCTATACTCTTTATGTGGTAGCCTAACTCAGTCTATACTCTTTATGTGGTAGCCTAACTCAGTCTATACTCTTTATGTGGTAGCCTAACTCAGTCTATACTTCTTTATGTGGTAGCCTAACTCAGTCTATACTCTTTATGTGGTAGCCTAACTCAGTCTATACTTCTGTATGTGGTAGCCTAACTCAGTCTATACTTCTTTATGTGGTAGCCTAACTCAGTCTATACTTCTTTATGTGGTAGCCTAACTCAGTCTATACTTCTTTATGTGGTAGCCTAACTCAGTCTATACTTCTTTATGTGGTAGCCTAACTCAGTCTATACTTCTTTATGTGGTAGCCTAACTCAGTCTATACTTCTTTATGTGGTAGCCTAACTCAGTCTATACTTCTTTATGTGGTAGCCTAACTCAGTCTATACTTCTTTATGTGGTAGCCTAACTCAGTCTATACTTCTTTATGTGGTAGCCTAACTAAGTCTATACTTCTTTATGTGGTAGCCTAACTCAGTCTATACTCTTTATGTGGTAGCCTAACTCAGTCTATACTTCTTTATGTGGTAGCCTAACTCAGTCTATACTCTTTATGTGGTAGCCTAACTCAGTCTATACTTCTTTATGTGGTAGCCTAACTCAGTCTATACTTCTTTATGTGGTAGCCTAACTCAGTCTATACTCTTTATGTGGTAGCCTAACTCAGTCTATACTTCTTTATGTGGTAGCCTAACTCAGTCTATACTTCTTTATGTGGTAGCCTAACTCAGTCTATACTCTTTATGTGGTAGCCTAACTCAGTCTATACTTCTTTATGTGGTAGCCTAACTCAGTCTATACTCTTTATGTGGTAGCCTAACTCAGTCTATACTTCTTTATGTGGTAGCCTAACTCAGTCTATACTTCTTTATGTGGTAGCCTAACTCAGTCTATACTCTTTATGTGGTAGCCTAACTCAGTCTATACTTCTTTATGTGGTAGCCTAACTCAGTCTATACTCTTTATGTGGTAGCCTAACTCAGTCTATACTTCTTTATGTGGTAGCCTAACTCAGTCTATACTCTTTATGTGGTAGCCTAACTCAGTCTATACTTCTTTATGTGGTAGCCTAACTCAGTCTATACTTCTTTATGTGGTAGCCTAACTCAGTCTATACTCTTTATGTGGTAGCCTAACTCAGTCTATACTCTTTATGTGGTAGCCTAACTCAGTCTATACTTCTTTATGTGGTAGCCTAACTCAGTCTATACTTCTTTATGTGGTAGCCTAACTCAGTCTATACTCTTTATGTGGTAGCCTAACTCAGTCTATACTCTTTATGTGGTAGCCTAACTCAGTCTATACTTCTTTATGTGGTAGCCTAACTCAGTCTATACTTCTTTATGTGGTAGCCTAACTCAGTCTATACTCTTTATGTGGTAGCCTAACTCAGTCTATACTCTTTATGTGGTAGCCTAACTCAGTCTATACTCTTTATGTGGTAGCCTAACTCAGTCTATACTCTTTATGTGGTAGCCTAACTCAGTCTATACTCTTTATGTGGTAGCCTAACTCAGTCTATACTTCTTTATGTGGTAGCCTAACTCAGTCTATACTTCTTTATGTGGTAGCCTAACTCAGTCTATACTCTTTATGTGGTAGCCTAACTCAGTCTATACTTCTTTATGTGGTAGCCTAACTCAGTCTATACTTCTTTATGTGGTAGCCTAACTCAGTCTATACTCTTTATGTGGTAGCCTAACTCAGTCTATACTTCTTTATGTGGTAGCCTAACTCAGTCTATACTCTTTATGTGGTAGCCTAACTCAGTCTATACTTCTTTATGTGGTAGCCTAACTCAGTCTATACTTCTTTATGTGGTAGCCTAACTCAGTCTATACTCTTTATGTGGTAGCCTAACTCAGTCTATACTTCTTTATGTGGTAGCCTAACTCAGTCTATACTCTTTATGTGGTAGCCTAACTCAGTCTATACTCTTTATGTGGTAGCCTAACTCAGTCTATACTTCTTTATGTGGTAGCCTAACTCAGTCTATACTTCTTTATGTGGTAGCCTAACTCAGTCTATACTCTTTATGTGGTAGCCTAACTCAGTCTATACTCTTTATGTGGTAGCCTAACTCAGTCTATACTTCTTTATGTGGTAGCCTAACTCAGTCTATACTTCTTTATGTGGTAGCCTAACTCAGTCTATACTCTTTATGTGGTAGCCTAACTCAGTCTATACTCTTTATGTGGTAGCCTAACTCAGTCTATACTCTTTATGTGGTAGCCTAACTCAGTCTATACTCTTTATGTGGTAGCCTAACTCAGTCTATACTTCTTTATGTGGTAGCCTAACTCAGTCTATACTTCTTTATGTGGTAGCCTAACTCAGTCTATACTCTTTATGTGGTAGCCTAACTCAGTCTATACTTCTTTATGTGGTAGCCTAACTCAGTCTATACTTCTTTATGTGGTAGCCTAACTCAGTCTATACTCTTTATGTGGTAGCCTAACTCAGTCTATACTTCTTTATGTGGTAGCCTAACTCAGTCTATACTTCTTTATGTGGTAGCCTAACTCAGTCTATACTCTTTATGTGGTAGCCTAACTCAGTCTATACTCTTTATGTGGTAGCCTAACTCAGTCTATACTTCTTTATGTGGTAGCCTAACTCAGTCTATACTTCATTATGTGGTAGCCTAACTCAGTCTATACTCTTTATGTGGTAGCCTAACTCAGTCTATACTCTTTATGTGGTAGCCTAACTCAGTCTATACTTCTTTATGTAGTAGCCTAACTCAGTCTATACTTCTTTATGTGGTAGCCTAACTCAGTCTATACTCTTTATGTGGTAGCCTAACTCAGTCTATACTCTTTATGTGGTAGCCTAACTCAGTCTATACTCTTTATGTGGTAGCCTAACTCAGTCTATACTCTTTATGTGGTAGCCTAACTCAGTCTATACTCTTTATGTGGTAGCCTAACTCAGTCTATACTTCTTTATATGGTAGCCTAACTCAGTCTATACTTCTTTATGTGGTAGCCTAACTCAGTCTATACTCTTTATGTGGTAGCCTAACTCAGTCTATACTTCTTTATGTGGTAGCCTAACTCAGTCTATACTTCTTTATGTGGTAGCCTAACTCAGTCTATACTCTTTATGTGGTAGCCTAACTCAGTCTATACTTCTTTATGTGGTAGCCTAACTCAGTCTATACTCTTTATGTGGTAGCCTAACTCAGTCTATACTTCTTTATGTGGTAGCCTAACTCAGTCTATACTTCTTTATGTGGTAGCCTAACTCAGTCTATACTCTTTATGTGGTAGCCTAACTCAGTCTATACTTCTTTATGTGGTAGCCTAACTCAGTCTATACTCTTTATGTGGTAGCCTAACTCAGTCTATACTCTTTATGTGGTAGCCTAACTCAGTCTATACTTCTTTATGTGGTAGCCTAACTCAGTCTATACTTCTTTATGTGGTAGCCTAACTCAGTCTATACTCTTTATGTGGTAGCCTAACTCAGTCTATACTCTTTATGTGGTAGCCTAACTCAGTCTATACTTCTTTATGTGGTAGCCTAACTCAGTCTATACTTCTTTATGTGGTAGCCTAACTCAGTCTATACTCTTTATGTGGTAGCCTAACTCAGTCTATACTCTTTATGTGGTAGCCTAACTCAGTCTATACTCTTTATGTGGTAGCCTAACTCAGTCTATACTCTTTATGTGGTAGCCTAACTCAGTCTATACTTCTTTATGTGGTAGCCTAACTCAGTCTATACTCTTTATGTGGTAGCCTAACTCAGTCTATACTTCTGTATGTGGTAGCCTAACTCAGTCTATACTTCTTTATGTGGTAGCCTAACTCAGTCTATACTTCTTTATGTGGTAGCCTAACTCAGTCTATACTTCTTTATGTGGTAGCCTAACTCAGTCTATACTTCTTTATGTGGTAGCCTAACTCAGTCTATACTTCTTTATGTGGTAGCCTAACTCAGTCTATACTTCTTTATGTGGTAGCCTAACTCAGTCTATACTTCTTTATGTGGTAGCCTAACTCAGTCTATACTTCTTTATGTGGTAGCCTAACTCAGTCTATACTTCTTTATGTGGTAGCCTAACTAAGTCTATACTTCTTTATGTGGTAGCCTAACTCAGTCTATACTCTTTATGTGGTAGCCTAACTCAGTCTATACTTCTTTATGTGGTAGCCTAACTCAGTCTATACTCTTTATGTGGTAGCCTAACTCAGTCTATACTTCTTTATGTGGTAGCCTAACTCAGTCTATACTTCTTTATGTGGTAGCCTAACTCAGTCTATACTCTTTATGTGGTAGCCTAACTCAGTCTATACTTCTTTATGTGGTAGCCTAACTCAGTCTATACTTCTTTATGTGGTAGCCTAACTCAGTCTATACTCTTTATGTGGTAGCCTAACTCAGTCTATACTTCTTTATGTGGTAGCCTAACTCAGTCTATACTCTTTATGTGGTAGCCTAACTCAGTCTATACTTCTTTATGTGGTAGCCTAACTCAGTCTATACTTCTTTATGTGGTAGCCTAACTCAGTCTATACTCTTTATGTGGTAGCCTAACTCAGTCTATACTTCTTTATGTGGTAGCCTAACTCAGTCTATACTCTTTATGTGGTAGCCTAACTCAGTCTATACTTCTTTATGTGGTAGCCTAACTCAGTCTATACTCTTTATGTGGTAGCCTAACTCAGTCTATACTTCTTTATGTGGTAGCCTAACTCAGTCTATACTTCTTTATGTGGTAGCCTAACTCAGTCTATACTCTTTATGTGGTAGCCTAACTCAGTCTATACTTCTTTATGTGGTAGCCTAACTCAGTCTATACTTCTTTATGTGGTAGCCTAACTCAGTCTATACTCTTTATGTGGTAGCCTAACTCAGTCTATACTCTTTATGTGGTAGCCTAACTAAGTCTATACTTCTTTATGTGGTAGCCTAACTCAGTCTATACTTCTTTATGTGGTAGCCTAACTCAGTCTATACTCTTTATGTGGTAGCCTAACTCAGTCTATACTCTTTATGTGGTAGCCTAACTCAGTCTATACTTCTTTATGTGGTAGCCTAACTCAGTCTATACTTCTTTATGTGGTAGCCTAACTCAGTCTATACTCTTTATGTGGTAGCCTAACTCAGTCTATACTCTTTATGTGGTAGCCTAACTCAGTCTATACTCTTTATGTGGTAGCCTAACTCAGTCTATACTCTTTATGTGGTAGCCTAACTCAGTCTATACTTCTTTATGTGGTAGCCTAACTCAGTCTATACTCTTTATGTGGTAGCCTAACTCAGTCTATACTCTTTATGTGGTAGCCTAACTCAGTCTATACTCTTTATGTGGTAGCCTAACTCAGTCTATACTCTTTATGTGGTAGCCTAACTCAGTCTATACTTCTTTATGTGGTAGCCTAACTCAGTCTATACTTCTTTATGTGGTAGCCTAACTCAGTCTATACTCTTTATGTGGTAGCCTAACTCAGTCTATACTTCTGTATGTGGTAGCCTAACTCAGTCTATACTTCTTTATGTGGTAGCCTAACTCAGTCTATACTTCTTTATGTGGTAGCCTAACTCAGTCTATACTTCTTTATGTGGTAAGCCTAACTCAGTCTATACTTCTTTATGTGGTAGCCTAACTCAGTCTATACTTCTTTATGTGGTAGCCTAACTCAGTCTATACTTCTTTATGTGGTAGCCTAACTCAGTCTATACTTCTTTATGTGGTAGCCTAACTCAGTCTATACTTCTTTATGTGGTAGCCTAACTCAGTCTATACTTCTTTATGTGGTAGCCTAACTCAGTCTATACTTCTTTATGTGGTAGCCTAACTCAGTCTATACTTCTTTATGTGGTAGCCTAACTCAGTCTATACTTCTTTATGTGGTAGCCTAACTCAGTCTATACTCTTTATGTGGTAGCCTAACTCAGTCTATACTTCTTTATGTGGTAGCCTAACTCAGTCTATACTTCTTTATGTGGTAGCCTAACTCAGTCTATACTCTTTATGTGGTAGCCTAACTCAGTCTATACTTCTTTATGTGGTAGCCTAACTCAGTCTATACTTCTTTATGTGGTAGCCTAACTCAGTCTATACTCTTTATGTGGTAGCCTAACTCAGTCTATACTTCTTTATGTGGTAGCCTAACTCAGTCTATACTTCTTTATGTGGTAGCCTAACTCAGTCTATACTTCTTTATGTGGTAGCCTAACTCAGTCTATACTTCTTTATGTGGTAGCCTAACTCAGTCTATACTCTTTATGTGGTAGCCTAACTCAGTCTATACTTCTTTATGTGGTAGCCTAACTCAGTCTATACTCTTTATGTGGTAGCCTAACTCAGTCTATACTTCTTTATGTGGTAGCCTAACTCAGTCTATACTTCTTTATGTGGTAGCCTAACTCAGTCTATACTTCTTATGTGGTAGCCTAACTCAGTCTATACTTCTTTATGTGGTAGCCTAACTCAGTCTATACTTCTTTATGTGGTAGCCTAACTCAGTCTATACTTCTTTATGTGGTAGCCTAACTCAGTCTATACTTCTTTATGTGGTAGCCTAACTCAGTCTATACTTCTTTATGTGGTAGCCTAACTCAGTCTATACTCTTTATGTGGTAGCCTAACTAAGTCTATACTTCTTTATGTGGTAGCCTAACTCAGTCTATACTTCTTTATGTGGTAGCCTAACTCAGTCTATACTCTTTATGTGGTAGCCTAACTCAGTCTATACTTCTTTATGTGGTAGCCTAACTCAGTCTATACTTCTTTATGTGGTAGCCTAACTCAGTCTATACTCTTTATGTGGTAGCCTAACTCAGTCTATACTCTTTATGTGGTAGCCTAACTCAGTCTATACTTCTTTATGTGGTAGCCTAAATCAGTCTATACTTCTTTATGTGGTAGCCTAACTCAGTCTATACTTCTTGTATGTGGTAGCCTAACTCAGTCTATACTTCTTTATGTGGTAGCCTAACTCAGTCTATACTTCTTTATGTGGTAGCCTAACTCAGTCTATACTTCTTTATGTGGTAGCCTAACTCAGTCTATACTTCTTTATGTGGTAGCCTAACTCAGTCTATACTTCTTTATGTGGTAGCCTAACTCAGTCTATACTTCTTTATGTGGTAGCCTAACTCAGTCTATACTTCTTTATGTGGTAGCCTAACTCAGTCTATACTTCTTTATGTGGTAGCCTAACTAAGTCTATACTTCTTTATGTGGTAGCCTAACTCAGTCTATACTTCTTTATGTGGTAGCCTAACTCAGTCTATACTTCTTTATGTGGTAGCCTAACTCAGTCTATACTTCTTTATGTGGTAGCCTAACTCAGTCTATACTTCTTTATGTGGTAGCCTAACTCAGTCTATACTCTTATGTGGTAGCCTAACTCAGTCTATACTTCTTTATGTGGTAGCCTAAACTCACAATCTATACTTTATGTGGTAGCCTAACTCCAATCTATACTTCTTTATGTGGTAGCCTAACTCACAAGTCTATACTTCTTTATGTGGTAGCCTAACTCACAGTCTATACTTCTTTGTGTGGTAGCCTAACTCAGTCTATACTTCTTTATGTGGTAGCCTAACTCAGTCTATACTTCTTTATGTGGTAGCCTAACTCAGTCTATACTTCTTTATGTGGTAGCCTAACTCAGTCTATACTTCTTTATGTGGTAGCCTAACTCAGTCTATACTTCTTTATGTGGTAGCCTAACTCAGTCTATACTTCTTTATGTGGTAGCCTAACTCAGTCTATACTTCTTTATGTGGTAGCCTAACTCAGTCTATACTTCTTTATGTGGTAGCCTAACTCAGTCTATACTTCTTTATGTGGTAGCCTAACTCAGTCTATACTTCTTTATGTGGTAGCCTAACTCAGTCTATACTTCTTTATGTGGTAGCCTAACTAAGTCTATACTTCTTTATGTGGTAGCCTAACTCAGTCTATACTCTTTATGTGGTAGCCTAACTCAGTCTATACTTCTTTATGTGGTAGCCTAACTCAGTCTATACTCTTTATGTGGTAGCCTAACTCAGTCTATACTCTTTATGTGGTAGCCTAACTCAGTCTATACTTCTTTATGTGGTAGCCTAACTCAGTCTATACTCTTTATGTGGTAGCCTAACTCAGTCTATACTTCTTTATGTGGTAGCCTAACTCAGTCTATACTTCTTTATGTGGTAGCCTAACTCAGTCTATACTCTTTATGTGGTAGCCTAACTCAGTCTATACTTCTTTATGTGGTAGCCTAACTCAGTCTATACTCTTTATGTGGTAGCCTAACTCAGTCTATACTTCTTTATGTGGTAGCCTAACTCAGTCTATACTCTTTATGTGGTAGCCTAACTCAGTCTATACTTCTTTATGTGGTAGCCTAACTCAGTCTATACTCTTTATGTGGTAGCCTAACTCAGTCTATACTTCTTTATGTGGTAGCCTAACTCAGTCTATACTCTTTATGTGGTAGCCTAACTCAGTCTATACTTCTTTATGTGGTAGCCTAACTCAGTCTATACTTCTTTATGTGGTAGCCTAACTCAGTCTATACTCTTTATGTGGTAGCCTAACTCAGTCTATACTTCTTTATGTGGTAGCCTAACTCAGTCTATACTTCTTTATGTGGTAGCCTAACTCAGTCTATACTCTTTATGTGGTAGCCTAACTCAGTCTATACTTCTTTATGTGGTAGCCTAACTCAGTCTATACTTCTTTATGTGGTAGCCTAACTCAGTCTATACTCTTTATGTGGTAGCCTAACTCAGTCTATACTCTTTATGTGGTAGCCTAACTAAGTCTATACTTCTTTATGTGGTAGCCTAACTCAGTCTATACTTCTTTATGTGGTAGCCTAACTCAGTCTATACTCTTTATGTGGTAGCCTAACTCAGTCTATACTTCTTTATGTGGTAGCCTAACTCAGTCTATACTTCTTTATGTGGTAGCCTAACTCAGTCTATACTCTTTATGTGGTAGCCTAACTCAGTCTATACTCTTTATGTGGTAGCCTAACTCAGTCTATACTTCTTTATGTGGTAGCCTAAATCAGTCTATACTCTTTATGTGGTAGCCTAACTCAGTCTATACTTCTGTATGTGGTAGCCTAACTCAGTCTATACTTCTTTATGTGGTAGCCTAACTCAGTCTATACTTCTTTATGTGGTAGCCTAACTCAGTCTATACTTCTTTATGTGGTAGCCTAACTCAGTCTATACTTCTTTATGTGGTAGCCTAACTCAGTCTATACTTCTTTATGTGGTAGCCTAACTCAGTCTATACTTCTTTATGTGGTAGCCTAACTCAGTCTATACTTTCTTTATGTGGTAGCCTAACTCAGTCTATACTTCTTTATGTGGTAGCCTAACTAAGTCTATACTTCTTTATGTGGTAGCCTAACTCAGTCTATACTTCTTTATGTGGTAGCCTAACTCAGTCTATACTTCTTTATGTGGTAGCCTAACTCAGTCTATACTTCTTTATGTGGTAGCCTAACTCAGTCTATACTTCTTTATGTGGTAGCCTAACTCAGTCTATACTTCTTATGTGGTAGCCTAACTCAGTCTATACTTCTTTATGTGGTAGCCTAACTCACAATCTATACTTTATGTGGTAGCCTAACTCACAATCTATACTTTTTTATGTGGTAGCCTAACTCACAATCTATACTTTTTTATGTGGTAGCCTAACTCACATTCTATACTTCTTTGTGTGGTAGCCTAACTCAGTCTATACTTCTTTATGTGGTAGCCTAACTCAGTCTATACTTCTTTATGTGGTAGCCTAACTCAGTCTATACTTCTTTATGTGGTAGCCTAACTCAGTCTATACTCTTTATGTGGTAGCCTAACTCAGTCTATACTTCTTTATGTGGTAGCCTAACTCAGTCTATACTCTTTATGTGGTAGCCTAACTCAGTCTATACTTCTTTATGTGGTAGCCTAACTCAGTCTATACTTCTTTATGTGGTAGCCTAACTCAGTCTATACTTCTTTATGTGGTAGCCTAACTCAGTCTATACTTCTTTATGTGGTAGCCTAACTCAGTCTATACTTCTTTATGTGGTAGCCTAACTAAGTCTATACTTCTTTATGTGGTAGCCTAACTCAGTCTATACTCTTTATGTGGTAGCCTAACTCAGTCTATACTTCTTTATGTGGTAGCCTAACTCAGTCTATACTCTTTATGTGGTAGCCTAACTAAGTCTATACTTCTTTATGTGGTAGCCTAACTCAGTCTATACTTCTTTATGTGGTAGCCTAACTCAGTCTATACTCTTTATGTGGTAGCCTAACTCAGTCTATACTTCTTTATGTGGTAGCCTAACTCAGTCTATACTTCTTTATGTGGTAGCCTAACTCAGTCTATACTCTTTATGTGGTAGCCTAACTCAGTCTATACTTCTTTATGTGGTAGCCTAACTCAGTCTATACTCTTTATGTGGTAGCCTAACTCAGTCTATACTTCTTTATGTGGTAGCCTAACTCAGTCTATACTCTTTATGTGGTAGCCTAACTCAGTCTATACTTCTTTATGTGGTAGCCTAACTCAGTCTATACTCTTTATGTGGTAGCCTAACTCAGTCTATACTTCTTTATGTGGTAGCCTAACTCAGTCTATACTCTTTATGTGGTAGCCTAACTCAGTCTATACTTCTTTATGTGGTAGCCTAACTCAGTCTATACTTCTTTATGTGGTAGCCTAACTCAGTCTATACTCTTTATGTGGTAGCCTAACTCAGTCTATACTTCTTTATGTGGTAGCCTAACTCAGTCTATACTTCTTTATGTGGTAGCCTAACTCAGTCTATACTCTTTATGTGGTAGCCTAACTCAGTCTATACTCTTTATGTGGTAGCCTAACTAAGTCTATACTTCTTTATGTGGTAGCCTAACTCAGTCTATACTTCTTTATGTGGTAGCCTAACTCAGTCTATACTCTTTATGTGGTAGCCTAACTCAGTCTATACTCTTTATGTGGTAGCCTAACTCAGTCTATACTTCTTTATGTGGTAGCCTAACTCAGTCTATACTTCTTTATGTGGTAGCCTAACTCAGTCTATACTTCTTTATGTGGTAGCCTAACTCAGTCTATACTCTTTATGTGGTAGCCTAACTCAGTCTATACTCTTTATGTGGTAGCCTAACTCAGTCTATACTCTTTATGTGGTAGCCTAACTCAGTCTATACTCTTTATGTGGTAGCCTAACTCAGTCTATACTTCTTTATGTGGTAGCCTAACTCAGTCTATACTCTTTATGTGGTAGCCTAACTCAGTCTATACTTCTGTATGTGGTAGCCTAACTCAGTCTATACTTCTTTATGTGGTAGCCTAACTCAGTCTATACTTCTTTATGTGGTAGCCTAACTCAGTCTATACTTCTTTATGTGGTAGCCTAACTCAGTCTATACTTCTTTATGTGGTAGCCTAACTCAGTCTATACTTCTTTATGTGGTAGCCTAACTCAGTCTATACTTCTTTATGTGGTAGCCTAACTAAGTCTATACTTCTTTATGTGGTAGCCTAACTCAGTCTATACTTCTTTATGTGGTAGCCTAACTCAGTCTATACTTCTTTATGTGGTAGCCTAACTCAGTCTATACTTCTTTATGTGGTAGCCTAACTCAGTCTATACTTCTTTATGTGGTAGCCTAACTCAGTCTATACTTCTTTATGTGGTAGCCTAACTCAGTCTATACTTCTTTATGTGGTAGCCTAACTCAGTCTATACTTCTTTATGTGGTAGCCTAACTCACAATCTATACTTTATGTGGTAGCCTAACTCACAATCTATACTTTTTTATGTGGTAGCCTAACTCACATTCTATACTTCTTTGTGTGGTAGCCTAACTCAGTCTATACTTCTTTATGTGGTAGCCTAACTCAGTCTATACTTCTTTATGTGGTAGCCTAACTCAGTCTATACTTCTTTATGTGGTAGCCTAACTCAGTCTATACTCTTTATGTGGTAGCCTAACTCAGTCTATACTTCTTTATGTGGTAGCCTAACTCAGTCTATACTCTTTATGTGGTAGCCTAACTCAGTCTATACTTCTTTATGTGGTAGCCTAACTCAGTCTATACTTCTTTATGTGGTAGCCTAACTCAGTCTATACTCTTTATGTGGTAGCCTAACTCAGTCTATACTTCTTTATGTGGTAGCCTAACTCAGTCTATACTTCTTTATGTGGTAGCCTAACTCAGTCTATACTCTTTATGTGGTAGCCTAACTCAGTCTATACTCTTTATGTGGTAGCCTAACTAAGTCTATACTTCTTTATGTGGTAGCCTAACTCAGTCTATACTTCTTTATGTGGTAGCCTAACTCAGTCTATACTCTTTATGTGGTAGCCTAACTCAGTCTATACTCTTTATGTGGTAGCCTAACTCAGTCTATACTTCTTTATGTGGTAGCCTAACTCAGTCTATACTTCTTTATGTGGTAGCCTAACTCAGTCTATACTCTTTATGTGGTAGCCTAACTCAGTCTATACTCTTTATGTGGTAGCCTAACTCAGTCTATACTCTTTATGTGGTAGCCTAACTCAGTCTATACTTCTTTATGTGGTAGCCTAACTCAGTCTATACTCTTTATGTGGTAGCCTAACTCAGTCTATACTTCTGTATGTGGTAGCCTAACTCAGTCTATACTTCTTTATGTGGTAGCCTAACTCAGTCTATACTTCTTTATGTGGTAGCCTAACTCAGTCTATACTTCTTTATGTGGTAGCCTAACTCAGTCTATACTTCTTTATGTGGTAGCCTAACTCAGTCTATACTTCTTTATGTGGTAGCCTAACTCAGTCTATACTTCTTTATGTGGTAGCCTAACTCAGTCTATACTTCTTTATGTGGTAGCCTAACTCAGTCTATACTTCTTTATGTGGTAGCCTAACTCAGTCTATACTTCTTTATGTGGTAGCCTAACTAAGTCTATACTTCTTTATGTGGTAGCCTAACTCAGTCTATACTTCTTTATGTGGTAGCCTAACTCAGTCTATACTTCTTTATGTGGTAGCCTAACTCAGTCTATACTTCTTTATGTGGTAGCCTAACTCAGTCTATACTTCTTTATGTGGTAGCCTAACTAAGTCTATACTTCTTTATGTGGTAGCCTAACTCAGTCTATACTCTTTATGTGGTAGCCTAACTCAGTCTATACTTCTTTATGTGGTAGCCTAACTCAGTCTATACTTCTTTATGTGGTAGCCTAACTCAGTCTATACTCTTTATGTGGTAGCCTAACTCAGTCTATACTTCTTTATGTGGTAGCCTAACTCAGTCTATACTTCTTTATGTGGTAGCCTAACTCAGTCTATACTCTTTATGTGGTAGCCTAACTCAGTCTATACTTCTTTATGTGGTAGCCTAACTCAGTCTATACTTCTTTATGTGGTAGCCTAACTCAGTCTATACTCTTTATGTGGTAGCCTAACTCAGTCTATACTTCTTTATGTGGTAGCCTAACTCAGTCTATACTCTTTATGTGGTAGCCTAACTCAGTCTATACTTCTTTATGTGGTAGCCTAACTCAGTCTATACTTCTTTATGTGGTAGCCTAACTCAGTCTATACTCTTTATGTGGTAGCCTAACTCAGTCTATACTTCTTTATGTGGTAGCCTAACTCAGTCTATACTCTTTATGTGGTAGCCTAACTCACAATCTATACTTTATGTGGTAGCCTAACTCACAATCTATACTTTTTTATGTGGTAGCCTAACTCACATTCTATACTTCTTTGTGTGGTAGCCTAACTCACATTCTATATTTCTTTATGTGGTAGCCTAACTCACATTTGTATACTTCTTTATGTGGTAGCCTAACTCACATTCTATACTTCTTTATGTATGTCGTCCGTATGTGACCAGGGGGAGGCTAGGAATGATAACCCACTAAGCATGTCCTAAGAAACTACTTTTTGTCACACTTGTAACTCCATGAAATTACGTTTTTTCCCCCTGTAGTGTCTTTGTTTTGACCAAGCAAGCAACTTCTCCCTATATGGGTCAGCTTTTGTTTGTGTGGTGATCCTAGCATTGCAGGTTTCGCGTTAACTCTTGCTTTCTCATTCGTCCTGTGTCCCATTGCGTCTTAAGCCTTCAACCAATTTACTCCAAGCTGCTCCATCCCATGTAAAATTCAAGAGGATCGATTTCATTGCACCGGGTTACCTCTGAAGTCGGAGTGGGTTCGCCAGATGGAGAGGGACACTGGTAATAGGGGAAAGATAATTTACGCGCATAAATGACTCCACTGCACTAGAAGATTAGCACGTGTATGGGCTATGCTTGAGTTCAAAGTTATCCCATACAGCAGTGTTTCCCAACCTTTTTTGTGCTATGCCCCACCTAAGCCTTTCTAAAATTCTTATGCCCCTCCCCCAACATATGCATCATTTTTAATATTTAAAAAGCTGAAACGTTCACTAAAAACAACTTGAATTCTTTTAGAAGGGCCCAAGCACAAATAATTTAACGAAAGATTGTTCTATATTATTATAATTATTAGTAATTATTTAAATTTAGTGAGATTCTTGCGCTTGATGCTTGCTGCAAAGAGATTTTATGTCAGGTTCCAATTTAGTTAACTTCAGTCTCAGATCTCCCCGTTTTGTTATATCCAGCCGATTCTTCCATTTTCTAATTGCCCCCCTTAACAATCGAAGGGCGCCCCACATTGGGAAACACTGCCATACACGGTCTCTGTTCGCAGGGTGGCCAGCCGAAAACATCTCACGAACTCTTTAACTCCAGCGACGACCCCCAGGAGTCTCCGAAAATATTGCACTCGTGAACCGAAAGACGTTGGCCGGAATCGATCCCCCAACCTTCGGAGCGCCAGGCAGGCGGCATAACTCTGTCCATGTCCTCCCAATAATACTGGTCTGTTTCCACTTCCCTTCTCCGTGTCTGTGTGTGGGTCTTCCTCTGTTTCTTGTGCCCTGTTGGTTCAATATCCATCATGGACGCCGCAATCAGTCCGAGCATTTATTGGCAGTTTGTGAATTACCAGGCAATTTTTACGTTCACTAGCTTACCAATAACTTCTGGACCACTGACACTCGCACCATCTAAAACAACTCAGGCGGTCCGCTTCCAGACGGCCAACGGTTGCTCTCGAACCCCCGACCCGGCATGTCCGGGAACTGTGAAACCTCTTCATTAAACCCTGAGTGACAGGCGCCGACCTGCTTCTTCAATTCGACCCCTACCCTGTTCAACCTCAAAGAGAAGTTATATTAGGGCACATCACTGGCTCAGATTAATGATCCTGTTAACAGGGTATTAACGTGAAGGTGATTGTTCTCCAAAGAGGGTAATCTTCCCCTCTTTTTGACTGTCAGTATCGTCTTAATATTACCAAATGGCGGATGTTGGAGAAAGCTTGTACAGTACTATGTATGTCCCGTATGTTTGTATTCTAGCTACTGTAACAATGCAGCGCACCGGTATACCACCTGTAAGTGCCCCAGTTCAATCCCATAGATCACACAAGGAGAACAATATCAGTGACCGTGTGCGTTATGTATTTCAGCAAAAATGTGATTCAGCTATTCACTGTATGTGATATGTAACTCTGCAGTTTGCTCTCGAGATTCTGCCAGACAATAAATCCTGCAACCTATTGTTTGTGACCTCTGTGTTTAAATCTCTATGTATGTTTGTTCTTAAATGTCTATGTTTGTGTTAATTATCTATGTATGTTTGTTCTTAAATGTCTATGTTTGTGTTTAAATGTCATTATTAGTTTGTGTTTAAATGTCTATGTTTGTTTAAATGTCTATATGTGTGCTTAAATGTCTATGTGTGTGTGTTTAAATGTCTATGTTTGTGTTAATTATCTATGTATGTTTGTGTTTAAATGTCTATGTTTGGTTTAAATGTCTATATGTGTGCTTAAATGTCTATGTGTGTGTGCTTAATGTCTATGATTGTGTTTTCCTGCCATGACATTGCCCCCTCTTGTTTTATATATTTGAAAAGCTTCAGCTTTACCTCTACCTTGTCGATTTATTGTCCAATTTCTGCACCAATATTACAGGTATGATCATGAAGGTGATCATGTGTCTGGCCGACTGGCATGCTCGATCATGTTTCATCGCATCTTACAGTCTCTAACGTTTTGTATCAATTCGTCCTGTTGTGCTGTCGTCCTTCCGTACATAACACAAGACTTCAGACATATATCTCGCTGTCTTCTCCTGTCTCTTCTCCCACAAATCTTTCCAGTTGTCACATGTTCTAGTTTTTGCTTTCTCATAATGGCCAAAAAGCAAATGCCTGTAACTGTCCACCTGTCGGAGATTCGATCCTAGAACAGTTGCCGACCAAGGCTTTGGGCCTGGTTTGCCATGCCATCACATGTATTCTTTAGAATGCTTTACCCAGGAAGGTTAACCCGGTCAACAAATGCCCGCAGAAGTCGGATGTTTCGGCCGAAACGCGCATGTATAGCAGATTCGTTGTAAACGGGCACAACGCAAATACGTATGAAAAACAAAACACACCGGATGAACGCAGAAGAAGAAGGAGAAGAAGAAGAAGGGAGAAGAAGAAAAATGCTTTTCCTCGCACCAGGATAAGGTTGTACCCTCCCAATTGCTCTTCTTCGTCCGAAGCCGTTAGCACAATGTAGGGTGTCGAATTTGGTGAACGCCGGAGCAAGTAGTTGCGTCTACTGTTATGCGGTAGCTCAGTCATATCTGACTAAGGGCCTGCGTTTAATTGCCTTATTGATCCGGCAGCTTCTGCAGCACGTCTTGTTCCAGATGTATTGGTGTTACCTTGTCCCTGGTCTAAATTAGGCAGGCCGAGAGAGCGATCATGCTGCATGGGCAACACGTGGTCTCTAAATTCAACCCATGCGTTGTGCTATGGGGAGGTATAAGATCATTTTACAAACTATCGTCAATTAAAAATACAAAATACTGACTGCCTCTTTGTGGTCAGTCAGTCAGTTAGTAGTTAGTTAGTTAGTCGACAGATCATCCTCATTGCACATCGAACCATTCAGTCCATAAGTGCTCGGATCCCCTCCTCAGCAAATCCCGCAGCGAGTAGCGGCTAACGACACCACTGCCTCTTTGTAGTGTTTATAATAAATTGTCTTTGCGACAACACACGTTGTGCAAAGGCAAATCAGGTTCTGCGACAACTAACGCCACTTCTGTCGCATAGAAAGGCACCCATAAGTACTAAAGCACATCTCATAGAACTATTGGTCGGCCGATATTATGCTTCCAGTGTCAAACGTGGCAGCTTACTGCAAATAATGAGTGCAAAGTCATAACAACAGAGACGAGATGCCTTAGAAGAGCTGCATGAGTAACCGTGAGAGATATAATTAGGAATGAGGACATTAGAAGACGACTAGGTCCGAAAATAGTAGTGCACATCATTAAAGGGAAACAGATTAAATGGTTTGGCCACCTCACAAAATTGCCCTGGTACCATCTGCCACAAAGAGCCACAGTAGAGAAATATAATGGATACATAGCAAGGGGAAAGGCACGTAAAAGATGAAGTGATGGTATCAAGAACAACCGTAAAGAACTGAATACCAACTGCTGGGAAGATTAACCCGCTAAAAAAATGCCCGCAGAAGTCGGATGTGTCGGCCGAAAGGCGCAAGTATCACAGCTCTGCTGTAAACAGGCATAACGCAACTACGCCCGAAAAAAAAAAAAAAAAACTCCGGACGAACGCATAGGAAGAAGATGAAGAAGAATACCAACGTACACAGATCATTAGAAAGAGATCATAAACGATCTTTACATCTGTCCCCAACACTTCACTGATTTATATGGAGGAAGGAAATAAGTCTTTGTTTTTCATCCTTCAACCTTAAAGATGTTTATATTATTCATTGTATCTGTCCAAGGAATTCAGCATTCTTCTATAAAACCACATCTGTTATAGGTAAAGTGAAGGAGTTGCAAAATATACTATGGGTTCCAGTCTATGGTAGTTATGGTAGCTAATTATGAGATCTTGAATTTGCTAGTGTTGCAACTAATTCATTAAATCCGTTGTGGCTAAAGTTGTATTGTTTAATGTTTAGTGAATTTAACAAAGAGACCACGCCACAAAACCAGCCATCCGTGCGCAACGGTACGAGGACAAGGAACTTCCCTGACAATTTGACCTCGCTTCAACCGACAGGTGCACTTTGACCCCCGACCCGTGGCGGGAAAACGTCAGCCACACGTGAATGTTGGTAACTGTTCATTGGTTGGCGGTTCTGTTGAATGTGCGCGTCCTTTCGTGCTCAGTGTGAGTGTGTGTGCGATGCGTGTCTGTCTGTGTCTTTTGTGTGTGAGTTGATTTTGTCTTCCTTGTTCAGGTTGGCTTTGTGTTTAGTCTTCCACTGTTCATTCCTTGTTTCTTCTTCTTCTTCTTCTTCTTCTTCTTCTTCTTCTTCTTCTTCTTCTTCTTCTTCTTCTTCTTAACACCATTATTTGTAGCAGTAGCAGCAGTAATGACAGCAACAGTGGTAACAGCAACAGTATCAATAACGGCAACATTAAAAGCAGCAACAACAGTAATTCAACAGCAGCAGTAACGACAAAAGCAACAACAACAATAATAGCAATAGTAATAGCAACAGTAGCAGCACAGTAACATCATTGTAACAACAATAGTAACAGCACAGTAACACAGCATAGTAACACAACAGTAACAGCATAGTAACACAGCAGTAACATCATAGTAACACAACAGTAACAGCATAGTAACACAATAGTAACAGAAAGTAACAGCACACTAGCACAACAGTAACAACAGCACAGGGAAGTGCAATGGTAGCAACAACTGTAGTACTAGCATTTCTGTGAATCTGATAAGGCACCCTCCTGCCATCAGTAATGATGTTGTTGCTTGGGGGATAGTGAGACTCGCAGTTTCATATTTCCCCGACATACCGAGTTCAGGGTTCCACATCAGCTGCAGGCGATTAGGAAGGAGGACCGATTTGCGTTGATATTGATGTTATGAGGCGTCGCCTGGTAAGAAAGCAATGGTAATTAACATTGCCTAGAAATAACTAACAGATTAGCATTGCCTACACAATCATCATCATTATGTGCCATGCCGGTAAGCGTAGGCGGTCATGTCTCGCTATCTCACTCGATCACCAGAGTCGTGGATCAGCTCAGTGTTCTTGTCTCGGGAAAGCCACGTGGCTAAGCCATCCAGGTATTTTCTTCTTTGCCCTCCTCTTGTTCTCTTCCATCGATCTTGCCAGTTGTCACCAAGTGTATTGTTGCGCACGTAAAAAATCCCTTGGCGGTTGGAAATCGAAAAAGAGTAGCCTAACGGCGCTGCCCGTGCAAAATTTCGAGTTAAAAATCTACCCAAAGTATTTCAGGATCCTCGCCGATGCAACGGAGTTCGTGCATTGAGCTGAGTTTCTCCAGACTCAGGTTTGAGTTAGGAGGAAAACGGAGCACTTATGGGTTACACCGTGTACCGTGATGTTGATCCAACGACTAAATTAAACTAAACTTTCTTCTCATAACATGACCAAAACTGTTGACTGCCAATGTCTAATGTCTCTAATCAATTTACGATTGTCATTTGTTTCTTGTAGGAACTGGTCGTTTATGTTTCTGTCTGTCCGTGCGTTTCTTTGCATTTTCCTCAGAAACAAAGTTTTCACAGCCATGAGATGTTTTTCAGCCTGTTTGCTCATTGTCCATGCTTCACTAACAGATTAACATTGCTTAGAAAATCACTACAGCCAACAAATGACCGGGGTGATTGCTGTGTTCTTTAAAGGACACGCACTAATCTGTAACAGCCGAGAGTGTCTCACTTGAGCACATGCGTGTGTCATCGCATGTTTTTGTCAGTATTTGTAACTGTATGGGCGAGTGTGTCAGCGCGTGGGCCTGTCAATGTATGTAACATTGCGTGTATGCTAGTGTGCGCATGCGTCTGTTTCAGTGTGTTGTGTGTGTGCATGAATGGAACAATGCATATGTGTGAGCCTGGACGTGTGTGTGTGTGTGTGTGTGTGTGTGTGTGTGTGTGTCAGTAAGTATGTGTATGTCCGTGCATGTGAAAGCAAATGTGTATGTGTGTGTGTGTGTGTGTGTGTGTGACTGTCAGTGCGTGAAAGTGTCTTTGTGTGTGAGAGTGTTTATTGTTTTCACGGTATTTGAAGACAGACAGGCAGGTAAGCAGGCAGACAGACAGGTAAGCAGGCAGACAGACAAAACAAGTGGACAGACAGATAGGCAGACAGATAGACAAGCAGCACACATATAGGCAGATAGACAGACAGAAAAAGCAAGCAGCAGACAGACAATAGTCAGGCAGACAAACAAGCAGACAGATAGACCGAAAGGCAGAAAACAGACAGGCAGAAAGACAAATAGGCAGACAGATAGAAAAACAGACAGGCCACAGACGGAAGGACAAACAAGCTGACAGACAGGTCGTTAGCAGATGGACAGACTGTGAAACAAACATTTATGAAACTATGAGACTGAAGCGCTATTATTGCGCTACGACAGACAGACAGACAGACAAACATACAGACGCAGCTGAGGTGGAACATAACCTAGTTTAACCACGTGTTACCTGACACGTGACAGACTAGCTGACATGCGGGTGTGTCCTGGCGGGTGGTCAGCCGAGAAGGGCGTGCTGGCAGGGAGCACTGACGGGTTACTGAGCGGAGTGGTCGGCAAAGTGGATGGTCTACCGAAGTTGGAGTGGCGGTACAGTGGACTGTCTACCAAGTTGGAGTGGCCGGTACAGTGGATGATTTACCAAAGTTGGAGTGGCCGGTACAGTGGATCATCTACCGAAGTAGGAAAGCCAGTACAGTGGATTAGCTACAGCAGTCAGAGTGGCCGGTCCAGTGGATTAGCTACAGTAGTCAGATTGGCCGGTCCAGTGGATTAGCTACAGTAGTCAGAGTGGCCGGTCCAGTGGATTAGCTACAGTAGTTAGAGTGGACTGTACAGTGGATCATCTACCGAAGTAGGCGTGGCCGGTACAGTGGATCATCTACTAGATGGATGAAGAATGACTTGCGTGATGAATTGGATTAAAGTGAGGACAAGTTGCGCAATTCTTCGACCTCACTCTCTCGCCTGAGTCCATCTGAATCCAGTGGCAAGACAAGTCAAGACGACTGGAGACGAATACAGGTGTAGTGGATGACCAGGGCGCTCTGCGTGCTTTACCGTGCTCATTACGTTCCACAACGCTTTGCAGGTAAACGCCGTCTTGCCCGTTGAATCAGGAATCTTCTTCTTCTTCTTCGTTCATCCGGAGTTTTTTTTTCGGATGTGACTGCGTTGTGCCTGTTTGCAGCAGAGCTGCGTTCTTGCGCCGTTAGGCCGACACATCCGACTTCTGCGGGCATTTGTTGACCGGGTTAACCTTCCCGGGGGTTTCTTAGGACGTTTGACTCTCACTGTTGTGGTGTTATCCCCCATCCCAGCTGGTCCATATAGAACAGTCAAAGATCCTGGTCAGCCCTCAAGGGAAGGCAGGGGCAGACCATGGGCATTCCCCGCCATCCAAGGAGGCTTCCATACTTGCAGAGCCGACACATAGCGCTCTGGTACTGGGCTCACCCAAGGAATCGTCACGTCCTGCACATGGCTGCTTAGCCTCACTTCCGTATATTGGGCCTTCCGTTCACCATAGGCTGTTCTTCCGGAAACCAGAAGTATGCAGTCTGCAGATGACATCCACACACTTTCGATTCGGACTTTCCATGTAATGGATTTGCTAGCCAAGCAATATTCCATTTCGTGCCACTAGGACACTTTTCCACCTTTTATGAAGCCCACACAGTGAGCTTTTGATTCAGACTTTCCACGTAATGGATTTGCTATCCAAGCAATATTCCATTTCGTGCCACTAGGACACTTTTCCACCTTTGAATCAGGAATGATTTCTTCCGCGCAGTCTGCCGAAACCTGTCTTCACATGCTGGGTAGGCATACCCTAATTCACAGATCAGTTTGAAACCAAATCGGCTACCCATGCCTGGTTTAGCCAGCCTGTCACAGCTGTTGCCCGAGGGGTGGCCGCTGTCGCAGATGTAGTAGCATGTGTATGAACAACGCTTGAGTTAATGCCCTCACTTTTCGAGTCAAATGCCCTCATTTTCTGGACCAGTGGTTAGTATCCCTTAATCTTGCTACCTCAACGGCGTAAGTTGCCGGAAGAAACCCACCTGGGCAACCTTTCTCCACCCCTCTAAAGCAAAATGCCGAGCGAAACCGGCTATGTCTGTTTTAAAGCCTAAATATCACGGCTGTACTTAAACAGACACAATGCAACCAGGTGTCTTATCATGACAAAAGAATGAAAACAAGGCAACGAGTACGTGAAACGAAACAAAACGTGTTCGGCTTCAAATTATCATTGTTTAAAATCAAATGAAATGGGGTCGCTGGGTTTTAGTCAGCAAGAATGCATTGTTTGCCAAGAGAGCTGCGTCATTCCAGGTCGGAGGCTACGTGATTGACAGCGCGTCCCAAAAGTATGTCACGCTCCAGATCAGGTCGTAGGTTGACGGCTCACGTCTCCTATGTTCTCTCTACAGGAAAACACCGAACTGTTTACTTTGTTGAACAAGCAATTCGAAAATCAATAGAGGCCCTGGAGATGTAGATATACAGAAGAATATGTACTATTTCATAGTACCATAAGCAATCCTTCCGCGCTGTGGAAAGAGACTGAGCCATATGGGATAAAATCCCGGTGTAGTGAAGTCGACCCTGTCGACTTTTCCGCGACATTTTATAAACAAGCAATCCGAAAGTCGAATAGAGGTACTGGAGATGTTGATATACAGAAGAATATTGTCGTATTTCATGGAAATAGAAACTATCAAGTAGAAGAGGTTCAATGAAAACTGGGAATGAAAAGAGAGTTGATGAGAGAAATAAAGCCGTGCCCTGAAGTGGGAATTGCATCCTAAAGACTAAATGTCATGGCAGGGCATACCAGGTCCTAAATCTTGTTCAGCAATTAGAGCATTGTGTTGTCAGCTTCTGCAGCTTATCTTGTTCCCGGCGTATCAGTGTTACCTTTCCTCTGGAGTAAACTAGGAAGATCGAGAGAAAGATCATGCTGCATGGGCAACACAAGGTCTCTACAATTCAGCCCAGGCTGTGTTCTATGCAGTCACTTGTGAAGCAATCAGGACTACAAGAGCTGTGAAGAAGAGGCTGGACAGAAAAACCACTGCAGGAGATCCTCCTCCAGAAACGTCGAGCATTCTTTGCCTGCATTGTCAAAGAACATTTCGAGCCAAAATAGGCCTTGCCAGCCATCTTAGAACTCACGGCTCCATACTTTCAACCTCACTGGATGAAATGAATGGTCATCATCATTCTTGATGGACAAACAACATAACTCCATTTGACAAAATATGGTCTGTCAAATAAATAAAATACACATTCAATGTCTGACTCAACATACCAGGCAACCCACATAACACGATGAATAACTCCAGTATAGAAACACTGAATACTGGTGACTCACCAACACTAAGCAACTCATAGCACGATGAGCAATTGCTACCACTAAAAACTGCTTTCATTGTGACTTGTGTCATACAGGGCAACTCATAACTTGCCGAACAATTGCTACAAGGAAGCAATTACTTTACACCCACACCAGTCAACTTAGTTCATGAATAAATGTTCTTCCTTGTTCGCCCTCGAAAGTGCATTAAAAGCTAAGATCATTTACAGCGAAAATGCTTCTTCTTCTTCTTCTCCTCCTCCTCCTCCGGCTGCTGCTGTTGCTTCTTCTTCTTCTTCTTCTTTCTTCTTCTTCTTCTTCTTCTTCTTCTGCTTCTTCTTCTTTCCTTCGCGTGAAATCTGTCTATATCTGCAACTTCTCTCTGATATAAACTTCACTGTCCTTTATTAATTCACCCAGTACTCCACAGAATTTATCTTCCACTATTGCTTCTCTTGGCCAGAAGGTTTGCCTAGATATATCATATTTTGGGCAGTCTTGGAGTATGTGATCTGCTGTCTGTGGCACCAATCCACATGTGCACATGGCTGATTCGCCAACTTTGTATTTTGTTTACATGTGGTTGTGTTATAAATTATGCCCTGTTCTGAGGCGCAGAATATTGATTTGTTCTATCCATAAAATGGTTGAAAGATTGAAATTCCAGCAGGAGGAAATGAAAGACTATGTCCCTGCGCTTGGCAACCTCTTGTGGGTTTGCCACCATTATTACTGCATATGCACCGACACTCGATTCCTCTGATGATGTGAAGGATTTGTTCTATGAGGAGTTAGACTCCGTGATCAAGGCAGTTCCAAAATCTGACTACATTTATATGCTCGGTGATTTCAATGCTCGTGTGGGCAAGGACTCGAGTTCATGGCCAGTGTGCCTTGGAAATACAACATCGGTCGCATGAATGAAAATGGGCAAAGGCTGCTGGAGCATTGCACCAGTAATGACCTATGTATTACAAACTCTTTTTTTAAAACAAAAGAGATGCATAAGGTCACATGGAAACATCCAAGATCCGGCCATTGGCACCAGCTGGACTTCATCATCACACGGAGACAACATCTGAACCATATATCATTGACTCGTAGTTACCACAGTGCTGACTGTGATACGGATCATTCTTTGGTTGTTGCAAGGGTTTAGACTGAGACCAAAGAGAATCTACACAGCTAAACACAAATCTAGCCCCAGGATTAATATTATTAACACTCATGATCCTGAAAAGTGCTTTCAGTTTCAACAGCAACTTGAAGACGCTTTCACTGATACACCAGAAAATTGTACAGTAAATGAAAAGTGGGGTCAATTTAAGGAAACTCTTTATAAAACTGCCGTAGGGTTTACGGCACTGTGGATCATAAGAGGCAGGACTGGTTTGCGGCCACAGCGAGACTCTGCAGCCCTTGATTGATAAGAAGAAGAAAGCTCTCTTAAGAAACAAGGAAAGACCAACGCGTAACACTCTGAGTGAGCTAAGGCAAGCTAGGAAGGATGTGCAAAAGGCTGCCAGGCAGTGTGCAAATGATTATTGGATCAAGTTATGTGAGTCCATTCAAATCGCAAGTGATAAGGGAGACATAAGAAGCATGTATGAAGGAATAAAGAAAGCCTGTGGTCCAGTGATCAAAAGAAGTGCACCATTGAAAACCTTGACTGGAGAAATCATCACTGACAAGAAACGGCAGATGGACAGATGGGTAGAGCACTATTTGGAGCTTTACTCAAGTGAGACCAAACTAGCGGATGATGCCCTCAACGCCATAGAGGCTCTACCAACTCTTGACCACCTGGACACACTTCCCACCATAACAGAAGTTAAGTGTGCTATAAATGAACTTGCATCTGGCAAGGCTCCAGGTAAGGATGGGATTCCAATAGAAGTTATCAGGAGTGGGCAAGACACACTCACTCTACAGATCCACCAGCTAATAGAGCTATGCTGGCGTGAAGGACAAGTCCCACAGGATTTCAAAGATTCAAGCATCATAACACTGTACAAGAACAAGGGCGATCGAAGCGACTGCAACAACTATAGGGGTATCTCACTTCTGTGTATTGTTGGAAAAGTATTTGCCAGAATTGTTCTGCGCAGACTTCAAGTCCTAGGAGATCAAGTCTACCCCGAATCACAGTGTGGCTTTCGACAGAACCGGTCTACCACTGATATGATATTCTCATTGCGACAAATGCAAGAAAAATGCCGTGAACAGAATCAACCACTGTTTATTGCCTTCATCGACCTCACAAAGGCATTTGATTTGGTCAGTCGTGAGGGTCTGTTCAAGGCACTAAAGAAGATTGGCTGCCCACCAACTCTTCTGTCCATTGTGGAATCGTTCCACACAGGCATGAAGGGTATAATCAAGTTTGATGGTGCAACTTCTGAAGAATTTGAAATCAAGAGTGGAGTTAAGCAAGGTTGTGTACTAGCTCCCACCCTCTTTGGAATATACTTTTCACTTCTACTGAAATATGCATTTCGTGATCAGGATGGTGGTATATACATTCACTCACGCTCAGATGGCGGCCTCTACAATGCTCAGAGATTGAAGGCTAAGACCAAAATTAGGAGGGTACTGATCAGAGAGTTGCTTTTTGCAGATGATGCTGCAGTTACGACCCACTCTGAGGAAGAATTGCAATGTCTACTATCTGCATTCTCCAATGCTTGTTCTGAATTTGGTTTAACAATTAGCAAAAAGAAGACACAGATTATGTCACAAGGTGCACATGGGGTACCATCAATCTTTATTGACGACGCTGAACTAGAGATAGTAGACCATTTTACATATCTAGGATCAGTGGTAAATAGCAAATTATCCCTAGATCAGGAAATCAACATCCGGATTGGTAAGGCAGCAACAACAATGAACAGGTTAAGAAAAAGAGTCTGGGAGAACAGGAAGCTTAATGCCAAAACAAAAGTCCTTGTCTATCAAGCCTGTGTCCTTAGTACTCTTCTCTATGGCAGTGAAACTGGACAACTTACTCACACCAAGAGAACAATTTAAACAGCTTTCATATGCGGTGTTTGCGAAGAATTCTTGGTATTAAGTGGCAAGACAAAATCACAAATACTGAAGTATTGGAAAGATCAGGTTGTGTGACAGTTTATTCCATGCTCAGTCTTCGTAGACTTAGATGGATAGGACATCTTAGGAGGATGGATGATGGTAGAATACCAAAGGATATCTTTTTTGGTGAATTACAGATGGGTAAGAGATCTCAGGGTCGGCCTCTACTACGATACAAAGATGTGTGTACGCGGGACATGATTGATACAGGCATTGATAATGCACATTGGGAGCAAGTCGCCGCTGAACGTGTTGCATGGAGGGCAAATATCAGAAATGGAATAAAGTCAAAGGAGAAAATTATTGCAGAAAAGTCACACACCAAGCGTTTGAGACGTAAGATGGTGCATGATGGTGGAAATGGACCACGTGTTCACATGCACCCACTGTGAACGGACATTTACAGCGCAAATTGGCCTTATCAGTCACACTCGCTACCGCCATAGTTAAAAGTTATTATGCCTTTTTAAAGTACAAACTATCGTCTGTCAAGACGGCAAGGTGCCAATGGAAAATGGTGCCCATCTTGAGCTGGTGGCGTTCTTTTTTCTTTTTCTTTTTTCCGTTCACTCGCTTTGAACTCAAGCGTAGTCCATACACACTACTTCTAGTGCACTGGACTGATTTTTTGCTGATGGATGAACGTTTCATATTACCAGTATCCCTCGCCATCAGGCGAGCCCACTCCGACTTCTGAGGTACTTGTAATTTACGTCCCTAAGTCAAGGACGAGAAGTCAATATTGTAGACAAACTGACCGGTGTAGGGGTTGAACCCGCTACCTCGGTATCAGCACACCGGATGTTTAAGAACTAGCGGTCTTATTCATTTGGCCCTATTTCGGATTGATTTGGTGATTCTTTCCTTTTGGTGGTATGACAGGTACACAGGGTTGTTCTTCTATTACCCTAACATGTTTTGGCTTTTGTGAATTCTTGGTAACTTTACGTTCAGTAGGTTGCGACTGCTTTCTGAACCATCGGTACCCATACCATTGTATGAAAACCAACGCAATGCGGTTTGTTTTCAAATAACCCGCAGCAGTGTTTCCAACGCGGTATGCGGGACTGCGAATTACATTTGTAATCACTTCGCCACAGCCTGATGATAGAGAAGACAATAACTATACTATCTTTAGGGAACATCACAGACTATACTATTTGTAGAAATGACAATAAACGATATTATCTTTAGGAAGATCACAGACTATACTATTTGTAGAAATGACAACAAACTATACTATCTTTAGGGATGATCATAGACTATACTGTACTATTTGTAGAAATGACAACAAACTACTAAACTATCTTTAGGGAAGATCATAGACTATACTATTTGTAGAAATGACAACAAACTAAACTATCTTTAGGGAAGATCATAGATTATACTATATGTAGAAATGACAACAAACTATACTATCTTTAGGGAAGATCATAGATTATACTATATGTAGAAATGACAACAAACTATACAGTATACGATCTTGAACAATGGCTGTTATCATATTTCGAAAATACTCTTGTAAATATTACCTTGATCGCGTTTCACAATACTCTTTTGTAGTTTCTTAATGACATCTTTATTTATAGCTGTGGTTTTCTATGACATTCTCTGTACTATATACAGATCTGATTACTCACATGAAACGAAGACAGTCCACATTCTTTGTGCTTGTCTCGAGAAGGGGAAAGCTGGAGTATGTTGTTACAACGGGAAGTCTGGATGTAAAGAGAAGGCTCTGAACAGACATGATCACCAACGCCACACGGCAGTGAAAAAAAAAAATACGATATAAAGATCTTGTAACGTTCAGCTGGTGAATGTAGGTCAATATCAGCCATTAAAGGATGGTGTGTGACAGGTGTGTGAAATGTCTCCCTACCTTGTTTAACTATTAAACCAGCTGCATGTCCTTTACAGGACGTCGCGATCCACTCCAACATTATTTGGCTGTTTTGGGGACAATAAGTATGGGAAAAGTGGGGTGATGATGAGGTAAGTATCTGGAGTGTTTGGTTAATGTGGATATGAACACAGGCCTGTCACGAGACATCTAGTCGTTGAGGTGACGAACTGTACCAGACGATGCTTATAGGCAGGGCTGTGATGATGATGATGATGATGATGATGATGATGATGATACTAGGAAATGTACCGGGTTTCTGGGTCGGTTAGCCATCGCGCTAACGACTGAACCACGCAATATCTCCTGTATGATTGGTTCATACAAGAGATGGCTAGAACAGGAAGTATTAAATACAGGAACTAGTTTTGAGCGCAGACAAGTCGTGACCTTGAGATAATCACCAACTCAGGCTATGATATTTGTGTGTGAACATCCTTATCCGGGTGCCCGGGTATAATACGTTCTCATTTTAATACATCCTTTTTATACCTTTTTATATCTTCCGCTTTCGTCAATTATATTCAACAAGGGACATCTTTAGCCGGCTCCGTGGCCGAGGGGTTAGCAGCTTTCTCCGCTAACCCCGAATACTCTCGTCACGTGACGCGACGAGAATTAGCAGTGGTTCGAATCGCAAAAGTGACTTATGAGAGTATGGAGCCGGTCGCTCAGAAAGTCGTGGCGTACTGATGAGCGTAATCTAGCCTAGGAATCAACATACAGCTGAAAGATGCTGGTGTTGACCGCAATATCCTGAAACAGGATGGAAACGCGGGAAAAAAAAAAAAAAAAGGGACATCTTTGAAAGTGCGCCCCCGTCCGTGGCTGTGATCGCGTACAGACTAGTAGTAGTATTCATTCCATCTTTTTGGGTAACCCAACAATGAGATTCTGATCGCCAGAACAACCCTACACCTTTCAGCGAATATTCGACCTCTTTATCTTGGTGAGATCACTGTGCACGTAGCCGCGGTGGCGTAGTGACTGGCACCCTTGTTTTATCTTGGTGAGATCACTGTCCACGTAGCCGCGGTGGCGTAGTGACTAGCACCCTTGCTTCCTTCGGCCCGTTGGTTGTGTTCGAATCCTCAGTATAGCCTAGTCTGTTAATCGCATCATCCTATTTAGCCTAGTCTGTTAATCTCATCATCCCATCTAGCCTAGTCTGTTAATCTTATCATCACATCTAGCCTAGTCTGTTAACCTCATCATCCCATCTTGCCTAGTCTGTTAATCTTATCATCCCATCTTGCCTAGTCTGTTAATCTTATCATCACATCTTGCCTAGTCTGTTAACCTCATCATCCTATTTAGCCTAGTCTGTTAATCTCATCATCACATCTAGCCTAGTCTGTTAATCTTATCATCACATCTAGCCTAGTCTGTTAACCTCATCATCCCATCTTGCCTAGTCTGTTAATCTTATCATCCCATCTTGCCTAGTCTGTTAATCTTATCATCCCATCTTGCCTAGTCTGTTAACCTCATCATCCTATTTAGCCTAGTCTGTTAACCTCATCATCACATCTTGCCTAGTCTGTTAATCTTATCATCCCATCTAGTCTAGTCTGTTAATCTTATCATCACATCTAGCCTAGTCTGTTAATCTTATCATCACATCTAGCCTAGTCTGTTAAACTTATCATCCCATCTAGCCTAGTCTGTTAACCTCATCATCCCATCTAGCCTAGTTTGTTAATCTCATCATCCCATCTAGCCTAGTCTGTTAATCTCATCATCCCATCTAGCCTAGTCTGTTAATCTTATCATCCCATCTAGCCTAGTCTGTTAATCTCATCATCCCATCTAGCCTAGTCTGTTAATCTTATCATCACATCTAGCCTAGTCTGTTAATCTTATCATCCCATCTAGCCTAGTCTGTTAATCTTATCATTCCATCTAGCCTAGTCTGTTAACCTCATCATCCCATCTTGCCTAGTCTGTTAATCTTATCATCCCATCTAGCCTAGTCTGTTATCTTATCATCACATCTAGCCTAGTCTCGTTAAACCTTATCATCCCATCTAGCCTAGTCTGTTAACCTCATCATCCCATCTAGCCTAGTTTGTTAATCTCAACATCACATCTAGCCTAGTCTGTTAATCTCATCATCCCATCTAGCCTAGTTTGTTAATCTCAACATCACATCTAGCCTAGTCTGTTAATCTCATCATCACATCTTGCCTGGTCTGTTAATCTCATCATCACATCTTGCCTAGTCTGTTCATCTCAACATCACATCTAGCCTAGTCTGTTAATCTCATCATCACATCTTGCCTGGTCTGTTAATCTCATCATCACATCTAGCCTAGTCTGTTAATCTCATCATCACATCTTGCCTAGTCTGTTCATCTCAACATCACATCTAGCCTAGTCTGTTAATCTCATCATCACATCTTGCCTGGTCTGTTAATCTCAACACCACATCTAGCCAAGTCTGTTCATCTCAACATCACATCTAGCCTAGTCTGTTAATCTCATCATCACATCTAGAATAATCTGTTAATCTCAACATCACATCTAGCCTAGTCTGTTCATCTCAACATCACATATAGCCTAGTCTGTTAATCTCATCATCCCATCTAGCCTAGTTTGTTCATCTCAACATTACATCTTGCCTAGTTTGTTAATCTCAACACCACATCTAGCCTAGTTTGTTAATTTCAGCATCACATCTAGCATACAACACCCCGTCTAGCCTAATCTGTTAATCTCAACATCACATGTAGCCTAGTCTATTCATCTCAACATCCCATCTAACCCAGTCTGTTCATCTCAGCAACCAATCTAGCCTAGTCCGTTCATCTCAACATCCCATCTAACCTCTTGACTAAGACGCCAATATCAAATCAATAAAGTGTAACATCTGTTCTATCAATGTATTGATCTGCCCAGGGCCAAGCCCTACTGACCTGGATTTGGCCAGGAACATTTACACACGTTAACAGTTGAGGATCAACTACTGGTGCTGCACCACTCCAAACTGTTCTATTTAAAACTGCGAGATGATGTCCGTGACACCAGTGGTTCTCAGATTGTCAGCTTCTATAGGCCATACAGATGTTATGCCAGGCTGCACCTTAACATTATATGTGTTATTGTTTGTACTTGTTATCGTTTGTATTTGTCTTCCACAGCACGCTCTGTCCCTAGTGACGTTTTACTCATAAAAAACGCTGTAAGTTATAGGTTACGGTTGCGCAGAAGTTAGCAATTAACTAACTGACCGACCGACCGACCGACTAACCGATCGACCGACCGACTGACTGACTGACTGACTGACTGACTGACTAACTAACTAAACAAATAACTAACTAACTAACTAACTAACCAACAAACCAACCAACCAACCAACCAATCAATCAATCAATCAATCAATAACGTGCCATGCTGGCAAGCGTGGACGGTTATGACTCGCCACTTCATTCGATCACCAGAGTCGTGGATCAGTTCAGTGTTCCTGTCTCGACCATGCCATGTGGCCAAGCCATCCAGGTATTTACTTCTCGGTCTTTCCCCTAGTCTGTTCCCTTCGATCTTGAAAGTTTTCTCTAATTTCTCCAATCCATTTCTTCTCATAACATGTCCAACAAATTTTGACTGTCTACGTCTAATTTCTCTAATCAATTTACGATTTTCATTTGTCTCCTGTAGTACTTGGTCATTGTGTGTTTTTTTTTTGTTGGTCTGTCCATGGAATTCTTCGCAATGATCTGTCTTTAGGCGAATCATAATGAACTAGGCACTTTTAAAGAAGGTAGTTTGCCGTTGCTTTCCTTCTATGGCATTGACCATTCTGGTCGGAGACGCCAGCCATTGTCTCGTGAAAGAGATCTTCTGCCTACCGTCTCGAAACTTGAGACCTAAACCAACAACTATCTGTCGGCTGCCCTCATAATTTCATCCACCACCTGCCTTCCGTGGCTTCTTTTGAACACTTCCAATAATCAAATACGAAATAACACCACATAATCCACAGGAAAACACTAAAAACAGCGTCCCCCGAAGAATATACGCATCACGTCGTCGCCATTTTTACCGGAAGTCTAATCAACCAACTAACTAAACAACCTTCTAACTAACCAACCAACCACCCAACTCACTACACACAAACTATATAACTAATTAAATAGTAACCACTACCAGCTGATTATTGTCTAGTAAATACTTCTAGTTGTCAACTATTTATGAAAGACACCTATCAAGCAACGTATTTAAAGATGTTCTCTGAATTCAAGCCCAGGCATTGTCCGATGGAATTCTAGCTCTAGTTCCAATCCCCATACTTTAGACTGTAAAGACGGCAAAGTGCCACTTAAAGATACTTGATTTTGGATTTAAGTGTGATTGAGCAAGAAGGGACGCATGGGGTGGGGGTGGGTGTGGGGGGGGGGGGGGGGTTCAAACCCACCGTGTTTGTAACCATGGTGTTACTGAAATAACCATCATCCACTCTGCCAAGTCTACATGGTTACTTGAACAATCATCACCCACATTGTCACGTCTACATCGTGTTGCTGGAACAATCATCACCCACATTGTCACGTCTACATCGTGTTGCTGGAACAATCATCACCCACACAGCCACGTCTACATCGTGTTGCTGGAACAATCATCACCCACATTGTCACGTCTACATCGTGTTGCTGGAATAATCATCACCCACATTGTCACGTCTACATCGTGTTGCGGGAACAATCATCACCCACACAGCCACGTCTACTCGTGTTGCTGGAACAATCATCACCCACATTGTCACGTCTACATCGTGTTGCTGGAATAATCATCACCCACATTGTCACGTCTACATCGTGTTGCTGGAACAATCATCACCCACATTGTCACGTCTACATCGTGTTGCTGGAATAATCATCACCCACATTGTCACGTCTACATCGTGTATGCGGGAACAATCATCACCCACATTGTCACGTCTACATAGTATTACTGAAACAACCATCATCCACACTGCCACATCTACAAAGTAAGGCATCCACACTGCCACGTCTACAAAGTAAGGCATCCACACTGCCACGTCTACAAAGTAAGGCATCCACACTGCCACGTCTACAAAGGAAGGCATCCACACTGCCACGTCTACAGAGAAAGGCACCCACTTATCTGCTCGAAGAGTTAATTGATTTAATGACGAAGGATAATATATCGCAAAATGTGACCTCCCATTTAGACAATCAATCAATCAATCAGGTGCCGTCTCCACAATGAAGGTTGGCTGCAATGGATCTCCGACACTGTCTGTCTCTCGCCTTGACTGTACATTCTGTCAGACTGATGTTCGTCCATCTCTTGATGTTATCTTCCCACTTGTATCGTTGTCTACCTCTTGCTCTCTTGCCCTCAACCTTGCCATTCAGTATGGTTTTTATAAGAGTGTTATGTTATTTAACGTGGCCGAAATATTTCACTTGCCTCTTTTTTATTTATTTCATCAACTTTCTTTTCATTCCTAGTTTTTCTAGAACCTCTGTATTTGATTGTCCCTTGTTCCATGAAATACGACATATTCGTCTATATATCCTCATCTCCAGGGCATCTATTCTAACATTTGGACAGAAGGACGATATATCGCCATACTAGTAGCATCGTGGTATTTGTTTTGTTTCGTGGTATCTTCGGCAATGTGCTCAGTGAATTGACATTACATTATACAGTGCAACCCTTACCGGAAGGTTAACCCGGTCAACAAATGCCCACAGAAGTCGGATGTGTCGGCCTAAAGGCGCAAGAACGCAGCTCTGCTGTAAACAGGCACAACGCAATCACTCCGAAAAAAACTCCGGATGAACGCAGAAGATACAGTGCAACCCGCTTCAGGCGATCTCGGATGTGGTGAATTTCTGTTGTGAAGAACAATATCGTATTGTACGTTGTAAATGCATTACTACATGCTTGAACTCTTATAACAGGAATTTCTGATAAGAAGAACTATTTCTTGGGTCGCAGATGAGTTCGCCTTATCAGGTTATGCACAGTTAATACTGTTCATTTAATTGTGTATCATGCTCGGATGCACAACCTACTTTGGTTCGGCGGTGAATATGTCCAGGATGTAAATTCTCCATTCAATATTGAACGTCCAGTATTCGACCAAATGAAGAGTATCTTATGCAATAAGTCTTTATCACTGAATGTAAGAAACAGTAGTGCCTGCAATGCTATATAGAACCAGTTTTGCTGTATGGCAGTGAATGTTGGAATGCAAATGAACAAATTAGAAGAAATTAGAAGCAACAGAGATGTGGTTCCTGAGACGAATGTTGCGAATTCCTTGGACTGTCAGATTAACTATCAACGATTGCCTGAAAGAGGCTAATGAAACTAGAACAGTATATACAACAATAAGAAAGAAACAAACAGCTTTATTCGGTCATGTGATGAGAAGAGAGGCATTAGAGAACATCGTAACAACTGGAAACATCGAGGGGAACAGAGGCAGAGGCAGACCAAGAGAAATGATGCTGAGTGGATTGAGGCGGAAGCATGTAGGAATATCATCAGCAGAGTTGATCGAGAACACCAAAGACCGAGATCTGTGGAGAGCTATGAACGTCTATGTCAGCTGGCAGGACACTTGATGATGATGAGTATTCGATCAGCCATCTACTGTTTTCTTTCCTTACAGAATAGAAACATTAAACAGGGTCGCCAACCCCTAGACCCACACCATTGTGTCTTGTCGTAGTTTGAGGACCACTGTGTGACAACTGCGTTTAGATAAACGCTTTGTCCGGTTTGCCAGCTGGGCGGATCCGGTTTTGGTGCAGACAGGGCCTCGTAAAATGTATTGTTTGCTAAATTCTTCAGTCGTAGTTGCAAACTTTCGCCTATTTGCTCACTTCCCTAGCAGAGGGATGTATCGTCTGCTGTAGTTTGTGTTTGAGGCTTCTGTTGAGTCTGTCGGTCTGTCTGTCTGTCTGTCACACGGCTGTCTGTCTGGTACATAGTTGTCTGTCTGTATGTCTGTCCGTGACATGGCTGCCTGTCCGTCTGTCTGTCGTCTGTCTGCCACACGTCTGTCTGTCTTTCGTCCATCCATCCTTTTATCCATTCATCCAGCCAGCCAGCAACCTTTTTTTATTTCGGCATATCCTATTACAGGACATCGCTGTCAACACCAGCATTTTACCCCTGTTGCTGATTTCTTGGCAAGATTACGCTCAGTAGTTTGCCATTGCTTTCTGAGCGGCTGGCTCAAATATCCCGCAAGTAACATTCGCTGCGAGAACCGCCACCGATTGTCGCGCAGCTGCGTTTGCTCACGTGAATAAACGGGATTACGGAGAAAGTCGCTAACTCTTAGGCCAGGGAGACCGTGACAAGCAACCTACGTATCCATAATCCATCTACCTACCAACCTACGCAGATGCCTGTCCTTGTCTGCCTCACACATGTATGTATGCGTGTGGGTGGAAGAGATTTTGGATGGATATATGGCTGGTGAGTGGGTGGAGGATTGACAGACAGACATATTATTTGGTAAGTAGTTAGGTAGTTACTGTCTCCATAGCTAAGGTGTTACGGATGCAGTTCGTAATCTCGCATACCGCATTCGAAACACAGCTGTGTGTGTGTCTTTTTAAAAAAAATGAAATGGTTATGGGTGCCGTCGATCAGAAAAGCAATGGCAAACTGATGAACTGAACGTAAACTTGCCCAGGAATTACGAATAGTTAAAAAATACTGGGGTTGACTGCTACATCCGTAAACGATATGCAACTAACTTTAACTTTAGGTATGTAGTTAGGTGGACAGGAGGTATGTAGATAACTAGGTGGATAGGTAAGAGGGTATATATAATAAGAAAGTAGGTAGGTAGATACTTTATAACATGTCTCAAACATCCTGATTGCCTAAGTCTTGAGTGTCTACATCTTGAGTGTCTACATCTTGAGTGTCTACATCTTGATTGCCTACATCTTGCGTGTCTACGTCTAATTGTTCTAATCAATCGATGGCATACATATGCCCCTATAGAATTGACTGGTAAATATGGACCGCCGTACAAAAGTGGACAGCAGAGGCAAAAAATTACAACTTACGTAGCACTTAACTGTGTAATGCAGGCTGTTTACAATCACTGCTGAAAGTGATTTTGTGTAGAAATGAAAGTGGGTTTGTGTAGAAATGAAAGTGGATTTGTTTAGAAACGAAAGTGTGAATTTGTGTAGAAATGACCCGTGTAGTTTAGTGTAGACATGAAAGGGATTTGTGTATAAAATGAAGGAGTGTATTTGTCGTAGAATTTGAAAGTGGGTTTGTGTAGAAATAAAGTGGGTTTGTTGTATACATAAAAGGTATAGAAGAAATGTGGATTTGCGTAGACTTGAAATCGACGATCACGCCAGATTTCTAGGTCCGTTTAAAATAAGTACGCGGATAGTCTGTGGTTAATTACAAATGAAGTACCGGAAGAAGAATAGCAGACACACTAATCAATATAAAAACTGAAAAGTACCGGCACACCGGATTTATTGGTATTGGTATTGCTATTGCAAGTCGGCGTTGTGTATAAATGAAAGTGGGTTTGTGTATAAATGAAAGTGGGTTTGTGTAGAAACGAAAGTTGGTTTGTGTAGAAATGAAAGCGGGTTTGTGTAGAAATTAAAGTGGATTTGTGTAGAAATTAAAGTAGGTTTGTGTAGAAATGAAAGTGGATTTGTGTAGAAATGAAAGTGTGTTTGTGTAGAAATGAAAGTGGGTTTGTGTAGAAATGAAAGTGGGTTTGTGTAGAAATGAAAGTGGGTTTGTTTAGAATTGAAAGTGTGTTTGTGTAGAAATTAAAGTGGGTTCGTGTAGAAATGAAAGTGGGTTTGTGTAGAAATTAAAGTGATAGTTAGAAAGTCAGTTACATGTCCTTTACAGACGTTGCAATCAACCCCGGCATCTTTGGGAGATGTTTGTGATTTACAAGACAACTTTTACGTTCTGTAGTGTTGCCGTTGCTTTCTGAACGACCGACTCTCATGCATTGAAATAAACGCAAGGAGAGGAGGTAAAGGTGGGGGTGGGGGGGGGGGGGGGTGTAGTCTGCTTCCAAATTGTCAGTGGTGATGTGGAACCCCAACTCAGTGTGTCGGAGAATTGTGGACACGCGTTCATTGGCACCAAGCACAATGCCGACTAAAAGTGATAGACAGATTAGAAATGAACTATCCATTACGTCATCATGGCCGAATGGATAAGAGCCGCGAGCTATTAAACTTCCGGTGTGCTGATGCCGAGGTAGGGGCTCAACCCCCCTATACCGGTCAGTTGGACTAAAATGAGGAGTTCTCGTCCTTTACACAGGGATGTAAATTACAAGTACTGTACCTCAAAAGTCAGAATGGGTCCGTCTGATGGCGAGGGACACTGGCATTAGGGAAAAGCTAGTCCACACGCAAAAAAAAAAATCAGTTAAATACACAAGAAATAATATCACGTGTATGGATTACGCTTGAGTTCAAAGCAAGCTAGCACCGAAACAAATACTATTTCGAATTCTCCAAAATTTCCAAACATATTAGCCTGGAACTTCTTCCGCGTCTGTTTTCTTTTCTCAGAAATGGTCCGGAAATTCCCGAACGGCGCGTGAGCTTTATTATAAATACGCGAGAGAAATCAGGGTACTTCACTTTTAATTCACCACGTAGTTATTTTTAGCGCTAACCTGGATCTAGTAGGATCGTCGATTTTTAGAAGAGGGATATCGGGATTATTTGCAGCAAATTGTACCCAAAACCGCATATCATTGTCTTCGTAAACTGTCCCCCATATACATCAAAGATGAGCCCCGGCAGGTGGGACATACACAAGATAAGATGAGCAGCATAAGATATGGACATACACTCCGACGACAGTGAGGGACCTCCGGGTCCAGAAACATTGATTGCTTCCATCAATCGGTCTAGCAGTCCACCACACACTCAACCGGAAGTGATTGACCTCAGTTGGATTGTAACCATGGCTTCTCGTTCAGAAAGCGATGGCAAACTACTGAACGTACTTCTTCTTCGTTCATCCGGAGTTTTTTTTCGGATGTGATTGCGTTGTGCCTGTTTACAGCAGAGCTGCGTTCTTGCGCCGTTAGGCCGACACATCCGACTTCTGCGGCATTTGTTGACCGGGTTAACCTTCCCGGGGGTTTCTTAGGACGTTTAGACTCACTGTTGTGGTGTTATCTCCCATCCCATCTGGCCCATATAGAACAGCCAAAGGCATTCCTGGTCAGCCCTCAAGGGAAGGCAGAGGGCAGACCATGGGCATTCCCCGCCATCCAAGGAGGCTTCCATAATTGCAGAGCCATCACACTAGCGCTCTGGTACTGGGCTCACCCAAGGAATCGTCACGTCCTGCACATGGCTGCTTAGCCTCACTTCCGTATATTTGGCCTTGCCGATTCACCATAGGCTGTTCTTCCGGAAACCAGAAGAATGCAGTCTGAAGATGACATCCACACAGTGAGCTTTCGATTCGGACTTTCTACGTAATGGATTTGCTATCCAGAGCAATATCCATTTTGTGCCACTAGGACACTTTTTCCACCTGTTATGAAGCCCACACAGTGAGCTTTTGATTCGGACTTTCCACGTAATGGATTTGCTATCCAGCAATATTCCATTTTGTGCCACTAGGACACTTTTTCCACCCTTTATGAAGCCCACACAGTGAGCTTTCGATTCGGACTTTCCACGTAATGGATTTGCTATCCAAGCAATATTCCATTCATGCCTCTGGGACGCTTTTGTACCAACATACCTGTGGTATAAAGTGTGGCAGTCTAAATACTTCTTCATGCACATTTAAATGTCAACCTGAATACAGTTAAAGTAAGCTGCAGTCGACTTGAGCTTGTTGATATCTCCATAGAGCTTGTCCTCGAATGAAGCAGGTGTGGGCCAAAATATCTTTCTCTGTTCTGCATATATTGGGCACTCTTGCAGCAAATGTTTAGCTGTCATTTTACCAGTTCCACAATTACATTCATCTGTATCTCCTATCTTTAGTTTGTTGAACAAGTAGTATTTCAGCCTGTTATGTCCTGTGCGGAGTCTGAAGATTGTTACTTGTTCTCTTCGGTCGAGTTTGTAATATGCATCATCCTTCTGGTGGCCAGGATGCTCTATGATTCCCATTTGGTTCTATAAGTGCTTTTTATCAACCTCTTTGCCTCATTATAGGTTATGTCTATGTCAGGCTGTGGTAGTCGTCCGCCCTCTTTTGCCAGTCTGTCAGCCTCTTCATTTCCAGGTATACTGCAATGTGATGGGATCCACTGTATTACAACTTTTTTCGATTTCTGGCATAGCCCATGGAGTGCTGCTCTTAGGTCAGCTATTTCTGTGCTGTTATTGCTCTTCAGTATTGAGACCGCTGACTTTGCATCTGTGAAGATAGCTATTTGCTTCTCTTTATTTTCCTCCATCAAGAGCATTTCTGCTGCAGTTTTCAAGAGCCTCTACCTCCGCTTTGAAGTTACTTGAAACTTTCCAGTTGCCACTGAATTTGTTTTTTTCCACTCCATTTTTTAAATTTAGGAGAATTCCTCCTCCTCCATTCTCTACTGAATTTTTGGCTGATCCATCTGTATATGCATGGTCCAATTGCTGCTTGGGTAATGTTCTTTTATGTAGTTTAGGGTTATTTCTCTTCTTTCGGTTTCATGCTGAGTGTTTTTTTTCTCAATACCAGGAATGTTTTCTATCATCTCAGGCAGTTGCTGCTGTCTCCAAGCTGGGAACTTGTCTGCATTGTAAATGGGTCTGACTGTTGACATGTTAAGTATGGGATCTGCCCTAATCTTTCGTTTTGCAGTTTCTACAAAGTTGCTACGCTTCAGTCTTCCCTTTCCAAAACCACTAAACCTTTTATACATAGGGTGGTCTGTCAATCTTCTAAATTTTTCAGCTTGTTGCTGGGCTCTGCTATCTCTTCTATCCTGCATTGGTTGTAAACAAGTGATCTTTTCTAATTCATTAATAGGCGTTGTCTTCAGGCTTCCAGTTATGATTCGCATTCCTTGATTTTGGACTCTACTTATTTTGTTAAAGTTTGACTTAGCTGCTGTTGCCCAAGCTGCAATGCCATATTCCAGTACTGGCCTCACCCGTCCAGTATATAGCTTCTTGAGAACTTTCTCATCTGCTCCCCACGTTGTACCAGCAAGCTTTTTCATGATTGCCATTCTTTGCCTTGCTCTTGTTCGATTTTTCTCAACCTGTGTTTTCCATGTCAGGCGACGATCAAATGTGACTCCTAGATAATTTGGATTTTCTTCATGGCGCAATATTTTTCCATTCAATACCAGCTTAGGTTGCTGAGTTTTAGTTGAGAGGGAGAACACTGTGCATGTTGTTTTCTCCTCACTTATCTTCACTAGCCATGATTTTGACCAGTCCTCTAGCGCTAATAAGGCTTGCTGTATTCTGCTGTTAGCTGTACTAATATATTCTTCAGATGTCCATATGGCTAGGTCATCTGCAAAGGATGATGTGTGTACTCTGGCTGGAAAATTGTCTGTGATGTCGTTTATATATGCTAGGAATAATGTTGGTGAAAGAACTCCTCCTTGGGGGACACCTTGCTCCAACAGCATCATTTTGCTGGTTTGTCCTTGTACTTTTGTCCTGGCAGTTCTGTTCTCAAGGTAGTGGCTGATCCAATTGTACATTTTCCCACAAACATGCATTTTTTGCAGTTTTACTTTCAGTCCTTCCTTCCATACTTTATCAAATGCTTTTTCTAAATCTACCCAGACCGCTAGTGTGTGCTTTTTCTCTTGGAAGGCATCCTCTATTTCCTGAGCTATATAGGTTATTTGATCTTCAGTGGATCTGTACTTTCTGAATCCTGCTTGGTGTGGTGTTAAGAGTTGGTTTTCTTCCAGATGCCATGTTAGCCTGCCATTGATAATGCGTTCCATTAATTTTCCTACACAGCTAAGTAGACTGATAGGTCGATAGCCATTTGGTTCTTCCAGGTCTTTTCCTTTCTTTGGTACTGGTATTAGTATAGCTTCCTTCCATGCCTGTGGGACTATTCCCCTCTTCCAGCTGTAATTTAGGACTGCTAGTAGTTTCTTTTTTGCCTTAGCGCCTAGTCCTATTAGCATTTCATTTGTGATTCCATCCTTTTCTGGTGATTTCTTCTTTTTTAGGGTATTCATTGCCTGTTCCATTTCTTCCATTGTTAGATTTGCCATCATATATTCTGCTGCTGTCTCTGTATTTCTATGATGTATCTGTTTATCTTTGATTGCTTTCTTCTGTTCGGTTGTAATATCAATGTGGTTTGCACTGGCATAGTGTTCCATTAGTGCATTTGAAGCCTTTTTTCCTGTAAGCAAGGCATTTCCTTGTTTAATTGTTATTTGTTTGTTTCTAGGTCCTTCATTGTTCATGGCTTTCACTAGTTTCCATAGTTTGTTTCCATCCCTGTCAAAATTCAGGTTTTCTGTTTTTTTCCTCCAACAATCTCTTGTTGTTTGATTTACTGTTCTTTTATATTTTGCTGAGATGGCTTTGAGAGAGATGTTCGCTTCAGTTGTTTGTTCTCTCTCTGCGGTCTTCCTAGCATCTTCGACTTTGTCCTCCAAAATTTGTAGTTCTTCAGTCCAGTATGGTTTGTAATTTTTCCTCGCTCCTCTTGGAATAGACTCAGTGGCCGCCTGTATTATTGCTCTGTTTAGACTCCACCATTTGCTTCATGTTGCCATATCGTGTATTTATGTTTTCACAATATTTGTCTGTTAGTATGGCAAATCTGTCCCAATCTGCTCGTTTGTAATTCCAGCGGGGCAAAGGCTTTTGCTCCTGTGGAACATACTCCATATTGATTACAAGCTTGATTGGTCTGTGGTCACTACCTGCTAATTGGTCAAGCACGTGGCGATCGATTTTGTGGAGGATGTCTCCTGTGCAGAAAGCTAAGTCTGGAGTAGAAGTGGTAATCCATCTTCTGGAGTAGAAGCTCTGGTGTGTCATCCACTTTGTTGAGTAGATGGAGATTTGAATCTATTTCCCAGTCCTCCACTTCATCCCCTCTTTTGTCAGTATCTGGGTATCCCCATCTTTCTGAACGGCTATTAAAGTCTCCGACAACAATGCAATTTGTGTCAGTTATTTTCATGTTTGAGAGTGTAAGATCCTCATCTGCTGGGCTATACAGCTTGTAAATTCTTATTTTCACGTCCTTTATCATTATATCAACACCTATAATTTGGTTTGGTTGTCAGAGATCACAGATACTTCGCTGCAAGGTATTGTATTTCGTGTAAGTATTACAACTCCTCCTTTGTGTCCTTCGCGGTCGAAACGTGTGGCCTGATATCCCTCGACTGAAAATGTGCGATTGGCGTTGAGGTGTGTCTCTTGAATGCATGCCACATCTATTCTATCTTTATGAAGACGCTGTGTTAGGGAGGCTTTCTTGTTATAAACTCCTTCGGCATTCCACTGTAGTATGTTGAGTGTCCGGGGTGTTTGGTCAATAGCTCTTAACCTACTCCTCTGTGCCTTGACTCCACAGCACAGGGGAAGGTGACCACCAGTAGTCATGGGTGGACCCCCTCGAGGCAGGGGGCCCGGCACTATCACCGCCTGATGGGACTTCGCGGGATTAGCACCATAACGATTAATTTTAATTTGTGACATCATGAATTAAGTTACGTTGCACTGCTTTGTCAAGCCTGTGGCTCAGTACATCCGATTTCGACAAGCATTTGTTCGGGGTGCTTTCCCTAGCCTTTGACTGTCCCCAGTCTACCTACAAGGCAGCAGGTGTGTTTGTCACTTGGTCTGGTCCCTCTCCCTTGACCTGTCCGACATGGGTGACCCTACCAGTAGATGTGCTACCGTCGGCATAGCTCTTGAGGTCATTGGAACACACAAGCCCCTCTACCTCGACAAGGTGGACACACGGTAGAGGGGACTTAACGTACAATTACCTAGAAAATGAACTTGGGGTTGATTGCTGCGTCTTGCTAATGCTTTATCGACCGCACGTATTTCTCAGCAATTTTGGGCTCTGTGTGTAGAGAAGAGAGGTCGAGCAAAGATGTTCCCGCCAGGGGGCGTGTTGGGTATATGGTGCCAGCCTCATATTGTTAGACCTATCATCTCTCGATGGGTGACGTCATCAGTGGTGGACTGGCCAGGGTGTCAACTTGCTCCATGGCATGTGGGCCGTGTGGACCTGTGGGCATCTAGTGAATAGATATATAAGTAGATAGGTAGTCAGTTAGTTAGTTAGTTACTTAGTTAGATAGTTAGTTATTTAGTTAGATAGTTATTCAGCCAGTCAACCAGATACTTAGTTAGTTAGCTATTCAGTCAGTCAGTCAGTCAGTCAGTTAGTTAGTTAGTTAGTCAGTCAGTCAGTCAGTTAATTAGTTAGTTAGGTAGTTAGTTAGTTAGTTATTCAGTCAGTCAGTCAGTCGGTCAGTTAATCAGTCATTTAGCTAGTTAGTTATTCAGTCAGTCATTTAGTTAGTTAGTTAGTTAGTTACTCAGTTAGTTAGTCAGTCAGTCAGTCAGTTAGTTAGTTAGGTAGTTAGTTAGTTAGTTAGTTAATTAGTTAGGTAGTTAGTTAGTTAGTTAGTTAGTTAGTCAGCCAGTCAGTCAGTCAGTCAGTCAATTAGTTAGTCAGTCATTTAGTTCGGTAGTCAGTCAGTTAGTCAGTCAGTTAGTCAGTCAGTTAGTTAGTCAGTCAGTTAGCATGTTAGTCAGTTAGTCAGCCAGTCAGTCAGCCAGCCAACCAGTCAATCAGTTAGCCAGTTAGTCAGTTAGTCAGTCAGTCAGTCAGTCAGTCAGTCAGTCAATTAATTAGCCAACTGATCATCCACATTGAACATCCAGCTGATACCTTCTAACACCTCTCAACTAACCGACAAATATGGATTGCTGTAGAATCCCGGGCAGTATTCGACAAAGAACACTACTTACGTACCAATTAACTGCGTAATGCAAGCTTTTACAGTCAGCATTGAAAATAAAACATAAAAACACCAGACAATGTGTTTACAATATTAATGAATTGTAGTCCCGCTAACCAATATTTTTAGACCCAGTGTGCCATTGGTTGTAATCAATATCAATCTGACCGCCTCTGCTTCCTAAAGAATTACTGTTGCTCGTTTTAAAATGGTTAACCCCCAAGGCTAGGTAACTAAAACAATGCCCTATGTCTCCGTTAGTGACAACTGGTAAGATCGAGGGGAACCGACCAAGGGGAAGACCTAGAAGCAAGTACATGGATGGCTTGGCCTTTTGGCATGGTCGAGACAGAAACACGGAGTTGATCCACGACTCTGGTGATCGAGTGAGATGGCAGAACATGACCGCCCACGCTTACCGGCATGGCACATGATGGATGGATGGATGTCTCTGTTGCCTTTTCGGTTCACGAGTGCATTTTTCAGGAGACTCCTGGGAGTCAGCGCTGGAGCTACGGAGCTCGTGCTTAATGCGGCGCTTTCGGCGGGTCGCCCTGAGGATAGAGGAAGAGCCATGTGAGAAAACCCGGGTCAGTGAGGTCTTTCTGGTGACTGCCGATTCCATCGACGTGAACTGTGGTTTTCGTGGAGGACTTTTGTGTTGGCATTCTGGCGGCGGCATTATGTACAGTGTACCTGTGCGGGCTGTTGATTGCCGAGACTCCTGTCTGTTCCACTTTTCACATTGGGCAGTGGCGAGCATTTTGTGTGATATTCACTAGCACAGGAACGGAGCATAATGGGGACGATCCGTTGCCGTGAAGTTGGAACCTCGACTAACTGACGAACTGACTGACTGACTGACAGACTGACTGACTGACTGACTGACTACTGACTGACTGACTGACTGGCTGACTGACTGGCTGACTGACTGACTGATCTGTTGCTGTCTGACACTGTGAACTGTTTGTAGTGCTAGGCTGGCTACACCACTGTGGGGACTTTAGTCGACAGGTAATTAGACAGACAGACAGACAGACAGACAGACAGACAGACAGACAGACAGACAGACAGACAGACAGACAGACAGACAGACAGACAGACAGACAGACAGACAGGCAGGCAGGCAGGCAGACAGACAGACAGACAGACAGACGGACGGACAGACAGACAGACAGACAGACAGACAGACAGACAGACAGACAGACAGGCAGGCAGGCAGGCAGGCAGGCAGGCAGGCCGAGACAGACAGGCAGACAGACAGACAGACAAACAGACAAACAGACAGGCAGGCAGGCAGGCAGGCAGGCAGACAGGCAGACAGGCAGGCAGGCAGACAGACAGGCTGTTAGGGAGGCATGCAGGTAACCAGAGAGGCAGGCAATCAGGTAGGCAGATAGACAGGCAGACATATAGACAAACAGAGAGACTGACAGACAGACCAGCAGGCATACATATAGACTGACAGAGAGATAGATTGAGTGAGAGAGATAAAGTGAGAGAGAGAGAGAGAGAGAGAGAGAGAGAGAGAGAGAGAGAGAGAGAGAGAGAGAGAGAGAGAGAGAGAGAGAGAGAGAGAGAGAGATATTTCCAAATACCACACACTATTTCCCCAAATACCACACACTATTTCCCCAAATACACACACTATTTCCCCAAATACTACACACAATTTCCCCAAATACCGCACTTTATTTCCCTAGAATGAAACTAATGACGTAGTGTAACTAACCAAAGATCTACTTGAATACTTCTGCAGCCGCTGCTTTTTCTTTTGAATACTTCTGTATACCAATCACCATTAGCTGGGCGGGGTCGTTATGGTGGTTACAACAGGTCACAACCTACGCTGACACAACAATCTGCCGACATAAGCGCTAATTATAGACTTATCAACAACGTAAGAATCAACTACCCTTTAGAAAAATTGAAGTGCATACAGAAGAGCGTCAGATAAGGATGTGTAATGTCTCCTGGTTTATTTTTCATTGTACAGTGAAGATATGGGATGTACAGAAAATATTCCAAGGATCCTGGTTGGTGGGCTTAATATAAATAACTTAAGTTATGCTGATGACATCGTCTTGATAGCAACAAGTCTAAAAGAACTACAAGATATATAAAGGGGCTGTAGAAAAAGGGTGAAAATATTTTCAGAAATATAGAAGATATGGAAGGAATCAACATTGGGGGACGATACATCAATAACATTAAATATGCAGATGATACAGTCTTGATTGCAGACAATGAACAGGATCTGCAACATTTAGTAGATGCGGTTGTTGCACACAGTGAACAACTAGGGTTAGAATTAAATTGTAAGAAGACACAGAAGGAAGAACGAAATACCACAATGTAATATACACGTAAATGGGTATATTCTTAAACAAATGAATTGGTACAATTATCTCGGAACAGTCATAACAAACGAACGAACGAACGAACGAAAGTCTTTATTTTCAAAGGGTTAAGAATTGGGCACGCAGGCTCGTCTGACATTTTGCCCTTCTTCTCTAATTCATCTCATACATTCTTTCATTCAACATCACTTATGAAGCAAATTTTGACAACAAAAGAACAATAACATTAAAACTATCTATCTATCTATCTATCTATCTATCTATCTATCTATCTATCTATCTATCTATCTATCTATCTATCTATCTATCTATCTATCTATCTATCTATCTATCTATCTATCTATCTATCTATCTATCTATCTATCTATCTATCTATCTATCTATCTATCTATCTATCTATCTATCTATCTATCTATCTATCTATCTATCTATCTATCTATCTATCTATCTATCTATCTATCTATCTATCTATCTATCTATCTATCTATCTATCTATCTATCTATCTATCTATCTATCTATCTATCTATCTATCTATCTATCTATCTATCTATCTATCTATCTATCTATCTATCTATCTATCTATCTATCTATCTATCTATCTATCTATCTATCTATCTATCTATCTATCTATCTATCTATCTATCTATCTATCTATCTATCTATCTATCTATCTATCTATCTATCTATCTATCTATCTATCTATCTATCTATCTATCTATCTATCTATCTATCTATCTATCTATCTATCTATCTATCTATCTATCTATCTATCTATCTATCTATCTATCTATCTATCTATCTATCTATCTATCTATCTATCTATCTATCTATCTATCTATCTATCTATCTATCTATCTATCTATCTATCTATCTATCTATCTATCTATCTATCTATCTATCTATCTATCTATCTATCTATCTATCTATCTATCTATCTATCTATCTATCTATCTATCTATCTATCTATCTATCTATCTATCTATCTATCTATCTATCTATCTATCTATCTATCTATCTATCTATCTATCTATCTATCTATCTATCATGTGCCATGTCGGTAACCGTGGGCGGTCATGTTCTGCCATCTCACTCGATCATCAGAGTCGTGGATCAGCTCCGTGTTTCTGTCTCGACCATGCCATAAGGCCAAGCCATCCAGGTACTTGCTTCTAGGTCTTCCCCTTGGTCTGTTCCCCTCGATCTTGCCAGTTGTCACCAAGTTCTCCAGATCATTTCTTCTCATAACATGCCCAAAAGATTGTGACTGTCTACGTCTAATATCTCTAATCAGTTTACGATCTTCATTTGTTTTTTGAAGAACTTGTTCATTGGTCTTTCTGGCTGTGTATTTTCCTCAGAAACCACATTTCTACAGCCATCAGATGTTTTTCAGCCTGACTGCTCATTGTCCAAGCTTCACATCCATGTAAGAGTACAGGTTCTATGTAGCATCTCAACACTCTTTTTCTCGTTTCAATTGACATCTTTTTATTGGTCAGTATGTTTTTCATCTTGCTAAAGGCTACTTTTGCCATGGCGATTCTTGTTCTAATCTCTTCAAGGCATCTCCCATTAGATGTTATTACTGTTCCGAGATAATTGTACCTATTCACTTGTTGAAGAATATTCCCATTTACTTGTGTATTACATTGTGGTATTTCGTTCTTCCTAGTGACGACCATAATCAGTGTCTTTTTACAATTTAATTCTAACCCTAGTTGTTCACTGTGTGTAACAACCGCATCTACTAAATTTTGCAGGTCCTGTTCATTGTCTGCAATCAAGACTGTATCATCTGCATATCTAATGTTATTGATGCATCGTCCCCCAATGTTGATTCCTTCCATATCTTCTATATGTTTGAAAATATTTTCACTGTACAGGGAAAACAGATCTGGAGACATTACACATCCCTGTCTCACACCTCTCTTAATAGGCTGATATTGGCTTACTTCATTATCAACTTTTATGGCAGCTTGTTGTTTCCAATATATGTTTTTTTTACAAGTCTAAGGTCTTTTCCATCAATCTGTAGATCCTCAAGCATCCTTATCATGTTGACATGTCTCACTTTATCGAAAGCCTTTGTGTAGTCAATAAAGCAAAGGTGTAGATCTTTGTTTACTTCTATAGAACGTTCGATTACGGTTCTCAGTATATACACAGCATTTACTGTACCCTTTCCCTCTACAAAACCACATTGTTCTTCTCCTATTTCAGGTTGTATTTTCCTCCTAACTCTTTGCATGATAATTCTTAGCAAAATCTTCGTGATGTGACTCATTATACTAATTGACTTGAGACAGTATGGAAAAATGGTTTTCACATACCGCCTTTTTGAAACAGAAAGTTCACCGTCCAGTATAAGTTCAAAATTAGTGAGTGACCGGGCGCTGACTTGATCATGGCCTGCTAACCGAGAGTTTACCTTTCGTTGTTAATGAAATGAGAAATTCAGGAAACATGAAACCAAAACTTAGCATAGGCTTTGTCGGGAACTGTCAGTTTGGGCAAGAAATACAACGGAGGGGCAGATTTATAGCAGTGGGAATGTGCTTGAGCTGGGAAATCTAATTTAAAGAGCATGAACTCAAACAAGGACGATAAACTCAGGACCATGAACTTCAGAGACAATGTAGATTTGGGTTAATGATATGATGGTAGTATGCAAATTAAGCAGGGTACGCGAGGTACTGATTGGGTAGCCCTTCACAAGGAGAGAAGCATGGTCACGTGATTCGAGAAAGGCGCCAATTCAAGAGGTGATATATACGTTGGATCCAGTCAGTTTAGACAGTGTGGAACGAGCAAGAGTGCGGTAGCAACAGATCCGAGGGCTGGGCGGTCGCCCAGCCCAGCAGGAAGTGTGAGTTGGGAACTTCAGCAATGGTGATGTCTATATCCCAGGCTGTTTAGTGTCTAAGAAGATGGAGGGGCAGTATTAAAGACGGAAGAGATGCACATATCACAGTTTCGTCTGGACTGCCGAAGTAAAGTAGGATGGTCAAGGATCTGTGAACCATTTATTCCAGATAGATAAATCTGATGGAGTGGAACGCAAATTCCGAGGATCACAAAATGGCGTGCAAGCCATTTGAGAAGGACTGTTGGCTAAAGAGCACTCAGTAGTTGCAGATGATGGCTAACGTCAGATAGGACAACCACTAGCCAGACTGCGATCGGAATCACACGGGAGACACTGCGGTTGGAACCACACAGGAGACTAATGTCAAATACAACTGGAAACCGGTGGTGGGATCCACGGCAAACGAGGTTGAAGAGAGCAATCGCATTTCAAATATGGGACCCAGATGATCAACGGGACGACAGAAGAAGAATGTAAGTTGACATAAGACTTAGTTTAATTGTATATTATAATCAAGTATCTTAGTTTAGAGAGCTATAGCAAACTACTGTAGGTAAGTTTACCGAATAATTATGAGCAGTCGACAAAGGATTAGGATTGGATGCGACGTCCTGCAAATTACGTATATATAAATGGCTGGTCTATAGTGTTGGGAGTCATATTAATCGGAGAGATAAGCAGAGTGTGGATAAACTGTATATGTTCATGTAAACTGAGCCATTAGCCTACAAGATTAATGATAACTAGGCGGGTCAACACGGCATTTAAATACGCAGAGATGGCAGTATTGCAAGGATATAAACACAGCGACCAAACCCAGCAGACGGCAGAAGAAGATGGCAAGGCACTCGCGATCACTAGGTCAACCAGACAATAGGTGAGATCGTCGGCCGGAGACGGGACGGACACAGGAAGGAATGTTGTCTTTTGTTCGCTGGACATAGGTGAAAGGAGGTCGCGCTTCTGCGGTTGTGTAGCTAAGGTGTAGTTAGGCTGGCCCGGCGTGTTACAGGCAGCGAGTTCAGATCTTCGGGTGAATGGTTAAATACTTAATGTTGGCTGTAGGCGGCGCGTCGGGAAATAGGCGATAATAATATTAGTTAAACATATGTGTTCACAATAAGGTTCTTAATTTATGTTATGGCTAAGATATACTAATACTAGTATAGATAAAGAAGCGATAGGTGTTAAGGAATTTGTAGGTAGTGAAAGACTAATGTTTATTCTCACATAAAACTCACGGGTATTGTTTTATAATGTTTCAGACATTGTCTGGGTAAACAGTTACCCGCTGAACAAGTTGGATGGGAGCGAATTAATTCCCTGGGTATATGGATTGATGGATCAATCTGTGGATCAATGGGTGTTTGGGCTGAATACATGTACCACTGAATAAGCCTACGGAGAGATAGTTATGAAACAAAGGCCGGTGTAATTCCTAGATTTAGTCCTTTTCTTCATGCGGTTAGGAGGTGATAGTAGGTAATAATTCCCTAACATCTGGTTGTATAGTTTATTACATTATCTACCCCCCCCCCCCTTGTGGCGTCATGCAGTATTGTGTTGTTTTTTGGAGTCGATTATACATAGATGTGTCTTCAATGCATGTACTGGTTACTTTATGTGATTATGCTGTAGATTGTCACTCTGTTACTGTTCAGAAGAAAATAAATATGTTTGAGTTGCCTTTTATTTCGACTTGTCAGTCTGAAGTAATATAATTTAGAGTAGCTTAGAGACCTTGTGAGGCTGTACATCTCTTCTATAACCTGATAACATACACCACGAGACATTGATGGTGCAATAGTAATTAACTATTGTTCTCACGCGGAGACACGAACCTCTATCTGTCGTATCCCTTACTCTCATCCTTTTTCTCCTCCTCTTTTTCTCCTTCTCTCTCTCCCTTGTTCTCCCTCTTTCTTTACTATCAAAGGTAGTGTGTAGTAGGCAGAGTTCGACTGAGGAACGAACTTTTAGGCTTCACACTTATTTACATCATTTCCCTCACCCCTCTTCTTTCTCTCCTCTCTCTCCTCCCTCCCTCTCTTCTTCTTCCTCTTCTTTTCTAGCTGATCACAGACTCATTATACTAATTAAAACACATGAAAAATAATCAATAACAAATGACTTACTGAGGCAGTGTTTAACCTAAGGAGGATGTAACGTGCCATACATATGGGCATTTTTTGGGGGCTAGTTGTCGTTTGAGATAAGTTACCATTATTATTGTCTTTTTGTGTTTTTGTTTATGGGGGTATGTAGTCTGTACTGGAGTAGTGTTCAAACAGGTTGCGAATGTATGCATAATGATTGGTGGTGTCTTTGATTTCTTGTGGAAGATTGTTCCACAACTGAGCGGCAGAGTATGCTACACATACATTGGCACCTTGCCGTCTTGACAGACGATAGTTTGTGCTTTAAAAAGGCATAATAACTTTTAACTATGGCGGTAGCGAGTGTGACTGATAAGGCCAATTTGCGCTGTAAATGTCAGTTCACAGTGGGTGCACGTGAACACGTGGTCATTTCCACCATCATGCACCATCTTACGTCTCAAACGCTTGGTGTGTGACTTTTCTGCAATAATTTTCTCCTTTGACTTTATTCCATTTCTGATATTTGCCCTCCATGCAACACGTTCAGCGGCGACTTGCTCCCAATGTGCATTATCAATGCCTGTATCAATCATGTCCCGCTTACACACATCTTTGTATCGTAGTAGAGGCCGACCCTGAGATCTCTTACCCATCTGTAATTCACCAAAAAAGATATCCTTTGGTATTCTACCATCATCCATCCTCCTAAGATGTCCTATCCATCTAAGTCTACGAAGACTGAGCATGGAATAAACTGTCACACAACCTGATCTTTCCAATACTTCAGTATTTGTGATTTTGTCTTGCCACTTAATACCAAGAATTCTTCGCAGACACCGCATATGAAAGCTGTTTAAGTTGTTCTCTTGGTGTGAGTAAGTTGTCCAGGTTTCACTGCCATAGAGAAGAGTACTAAGGACACAGGCTTGATAGACAAGGACTTTTGTTTTGGCAGTAAGCTTCCTGTTCTCCCAGACTCTTTTTCTTAACCTGTTCATTGTTGTTGCTGCCTTACCAATCCGGATGTTGATTTCCTGATCTAGGGATAATTTGCTATTTACCACTGATCCTAGATATGTAAAATGGTCTACTATCTCTAGTTCGGCGTCGTCAATAAAGATTGATGGTACCCCATGTGCACCTTGTGACATAATCTGTGTCTTCTTTTTGCTAATTGTTAAACCAAATTCAGAACAAGCATTGGAGAATGCAGATAGTAGACATTGCAATTCTTCCTCAGAGTGGGTCGTAACTGCAGCATCATCTGCAAAAAGCAACTCTCTGATCTGTACCCTCCTAATTTTGGTCTTAGCCTTCAATCTCTGAGCATTGTAGAGGCCGCCATCTGAGTATGCGGAGTATGCTATGCTAAGCTTGTTTTAAATAAGTCTATCCTAGGTTTAGGGACATGGAATATATTTAGTCGTTCGCTATGTCTTGCGTTATATTTAAACAATGGCCAAAGGTAGTTTGGAGCATTTTGAAATAGGATTTTGTGAATTAGTTTGGCCTTATTAAAAAGTAGGCGTTTGCGGAGTGGCAGTAACCGAAGACGTTTATGTAGGTTAGAATTGTCGGTAGGCTTTTCACCATTAATTAAACGCACTGCACATCTGATGGGAGATGCCTTGAAGAGATTAGAACAAGAATTGCCATTGAAAAGGTAGCCTTTTGCGAGATGTAACACATACTGACCAATAAAAGGATTTCAATTGAAACGAGAAAAAGAGTGTTGAAGTGCTTCATAGAACCTATGCTTTTGTATGGATGTGAAGCGTGGACAATGAGCAGACAAGCTGAAAAACATCTGATGGCTGTGGAAATGTGGTATCTGAGGAAAATGCCAAGAATACCATGGACGGACAGAAAAACCAATGAACAAGTCCTTCAAGACAAAAATGAAGATCGTAAACTGATTAGAGACATTGGACGTAGACAGTCCAAATTTATTTTGGACATGTTATGAGAAGAAATGAATTGGAGAACTTGGTGACAACTGACAAGATCGAAAGGAAGAGACCAAGGGGAAGACTGAGAAGTAAATACCTGGATGGCTTGACCACGTGGCAGGGTCGAGACAGGAACACTGAGCTGATCCACGACTCTGGTGATCGAGTGAGATGACAGAACGTAACCGCCCACGCTTACCGGCACGGCACATGATGGATGGATGGATGGAGGAAGTGGGAGAAAATGGGCCTTATCTTGAATAATAGAAAGACCGAAATCATGGCTATATCCAGAAAACAGATCGTGCCTAAATGTACAATTAAAGCGAATGACGTTAAGTTTCTGCCAAGTGTAGACATTCTTACTACAACACACTTATCAGCGCAGCACATAACTGTGACATCAAAACTTACAACCAGCACAACACTCGATGATGTCTTTAAAACGTGCAACAGGCATGCTTATCAGCACGGCGGACGATGATAACCGTAAAGCATACTACAAACACGCTGATCACTAGTCTATTCTTTCTCAACAGCTATTTCGCAACTGACTACCAGAATGCTTATCGCCTTGACACATGCAGGTGAAGATCATTTCACAACTGACTACCAGCACGTTTGTCAGCATGATACACCATGATAATGGTTTCACAACGTACTATCAGTCAGCTGATCGGCCTCACACATGATGATGATGGTTTCATAATCTAAAACCAGTACGGCTCCCGGGCGAAGTAGTATTCAGCCAGTCAACCACTTTCGAAACACAGCTGTGGGTGATTTGGCAACAGACCACCTTACGTTGTTGCTTTTTTTTTTTTTTAGTTTAGTTTAGTCGATGGATCAACATCACGGCACACGGGTGTAACCCATAAGTGCTCCGTTCTCCTCCTAACTCAAACCTGAGTCTGGAGAAACTCAGCTCAGTGCACGAACTCCGTAGCACCGGCGAGGATCCTGAAAGACTTTGGGTAGATTTTTAACTCGAAATTTTGCCCGCGTTAGGCTACTCTTTTTCGATTTCCAGCTGCCAAGGGATATTTTACGTGCGCAACAATACACACGGGCGTCCGATCTCATTACCCAGAGACCAGGGGAAATTTTATTACTAGAAATCCACGTGAAAATAATCCCGGTCCTCGCCGGAGCTTGAACCCGGAACCTCCAACACTCGAGGTGGGCACCATACCTCGAGACCACGCAGCCCCCGTTTTTTTTTTTTTAATGAAATGGTATGGGTGCCGGTCGTTCAGAAAGCAATGACAAACTACTGAACATAAACTTACCCAAGAATCACGACAGCCAAAAATTGCTGGGGGTCGACTGCTACGTCCTGTAAATGATATGCAACAACAACAACAAAAACCCAGTACGCTTAGAGGCATGACACGAGATGATGATGGTTTCACAAGTTAACATATGTCAGCTTATTGGCATGACAGACGATGGTGATATTTCACAATGCGATGGCACACGATGATAACGTTTCTCCAATTGACTGCCACGCGTATCGGTTTGACACATGCCCCTGGAGATCATTTCACAACCTATGTCTGTCGGTATCCGATGATGAAGGTTTCACAACTTACTATCAGTCAGCTGATCGGCATGGCACGCGATGATGTAGGTCTCCCTGTTGACTATCGCCCTGCTGCCAGTCTATAATTAGCGCTTATGTCGGCGGGATGTTCTGTCGCCGTCGGCTGGGCCCAGCTGTAACCACCACTACTACCCCGCCCAGCTAATGGTGATTGGTATACACAAGCTTTCTAGGTAGCCGCACTACGTCAACAATCTGATTGTTCTGTTCTGGGGAAATCAATCGATCGATCAGGTGCCGTTCTTACAATGAAGGTTGGCTGCAACGGGTCTTCAACACTGTCTCGCCTTGACTGTACATTCTGTCAGACTGGTGTTCGTCCATTTCTTGATGTTATCTTCCCACTTGTATCGTTGTCCACCTCTTGCTCGCTTGCCTTCAACCTTGCCCTCCAGTGTGGTTTTATGCCTGTTAACGTGGTAGAAATATTTCACTTGCCTTGTTTTTATTCATTTCATCAACTCTCATTACATTCCCAGATTTTCTAGAACCTCGGTATTTATTTGTTTTTCTTTCCATCTCAACATAGAGTGTAGTATTTTGAAATATGACTTCATCAAGCTACTTGATCTTATGGATATTCCATTTTGTCTAGGTGTTAGTTCTATATCCTTTACATGACGTAGCAATCAACCTCAGCATTTTCTTAGCTGTTTGTGATTTCTGGGAAAGTTTAAGTTCAATGGTTTGTCAGTGCTTTCTGAACGACCGACACTCATTCCATTATGTGAAAACCAAAGCAAAGGAGTCTGCTTCCAAATCGTCCGCAGATATGTTTGAACGTGGTATATGGCATTGCGAATTGCATGTGTAACACTAATCGCCATGGAACCGGCAAAAGGTCAGTTGCATATCCGTTACAGGACATCGCAGTGAACGCCAGTTTTTTTGTTGTTGGCCGTTTGTGATTTCTTGGCAAGTTTACGATCAGTAGTTTGCCATTGCTTTCTGAACAACCGGCTGGAAGAGGCCGCCGGCCTTATGTTTTGGGGAAAGGGTAAAACGTGTGGTGCTGCACTTGTCAATGTTTGTGCTGCACTTGTCAATGTTTGTGCTGCACTTGTCAATGTTTGTGCTGCACTTGTCAATGTTTGTGCTGCACACATCATCTATTTGTTCATGTCGCTGCGGTTATACTGTTATACTGCCTGTCTCTCGCCTTGAGTGTACATTATGTCAGACTGCTATTCGTCCATCTCTTGATGTTATCTTCCCATTACCGTGGGGATAACAGATGTCCCATATTCGAACAATACCTGTGACTATGTTAATTGTTTCAGCTTAAGTATAATTAATGTATTCACATTTAAAAAAATATATATATAACTGTGCAGTATGCACCTGACGAGATGTCGCGAAATGTACCAGGCAATAAATATTGTTTGTTGTCAAGATTATACTATTTTGGTGTCTTTTCCTTGAGTTTAATGTATTTCGTTGTCAACAGACACCCACCAAATGCCCAGGGGAAACCGATAGAATCATAAACATAGCGCACAGCATGTCTCTATCACCCGGATCAACCAACTGTGCCCACTCCAAAGCAGATTAAGTGTCAACGACTCGTGTCCAGCATCTGACCTGCTGACCCGAGTATTCATTGGTTGCGCCTGAGGTGGTCCAATGGCGGCAGTCTTCGCTCGTGAGGTGAAAGTATCCCCATGACAGATACTGCCGCGGGGTGTCAAGTATTTGGCTGTCACATATTCTAGATCACGTCATAATCAGTTGGGGTGACCACTGACCTTCATCATCGTTTTTCATTCCTGAAAGCTTCACGGAACGTAGTGGATTAGAGTGGGAGGTAGTGGGTTAAAGGTGGGAAGTAGTGGGTTAGAGGTGGGAAGTAGTGGGGTAGAGGTGGGAGGTAGTGGATTAGAGTGGGAGGTAGTGGGTTAAAGGTGGGAGGTAGTGGGTTAGAGATGGGAGGTAGTGGGTTAGAGGTGGGAGGTAGTGGGTTAAAGGTGGGAAGTAGTGGGTTAGAGGTGGGAGGTAGTGGGTTAAAGGTGGGAAGTAGTGGGTTAGAGGTGGGAGGTAGTGGGTTAGAGGTGGGAAGTAGTGGGTTAGAGGTGGGAAGTAGTGGGTTAGAGGTGGGAAGTAGTGGGTTAGAGGTGGGAAGTAGTGGGTTAGAGGTGGGAGGTAGTGGGTTAGAGGTGGGAGGTAGTGGGTTAGAGGTGGGAGGTAGTGGGTTAGAGGTGGGAGGTAGTGGGTTAGAGGTGGGAGGGTAGTGGGTTAGAGGTGGGAGGTAGTGGGTTAGAGGTGGGAGGTAGTGGGTTAGAGGTGGGAGGTAGTGGGTTAGAGGTGGGAGGTAGTGGGTTAGAGGTGGGAGGTAGTGGGTTAGAGGTGGGAGGTAGTGGGTTAGAGGTGGGAGGTAGTGGGTTAGAGGTGGGAGGTAGTGGGTTTAGATGTGGGAGGTAGTGGGTTAGAGGTGGGAGGTAGTGGGTTAGAGGTGGGAAGTAGTGGGTTAGAGGTGGGAGGTAGTGGGTTAGAGGTGGGAGGTAGTGGGTTAGAGGTGGGAGGTAGTGGGTTAGAGGTGGGAGGTAGTGGGTTAGAGGTGGGAGGTAGTGGGTTAGAGGTGGGAAGTAGTGGGTTAGAGGTGGGAAGTAGTGGGTTAGAGGTGGGAAGTAGTGGGTTAGAGGTGGGAGGTAGTGGGTTAGAGGTGGGAGGTAGTGGGTTAGAGGTGGGAGGTAGTGGGTTAGAGGTGGGAGGTAGTGGGTTAGAGGTGGGAGGTAGTGGGTTAGAGTGGGAGGTAGTGGGTTAGAGGTGGGAGGTAGTGGGGTTAGAGGTGGGAGGTAGTGGTTAGAGTGGGAGGTAGTGGGTTAGAGGTGGGAGGTAGTGGGTTAGAGGTGGGAGGTAGTGGGTTAGAGGTGGGAGGTAGTGGGTTAGAGGTGGGAGGGTAGTGGGTTGAGGTGGGAGGTAGTGGGTTAGAGGTGGGAGGTAGTGGGTTAGAGGTGGGAGGTAGTGGGTTAGAGGTGGGAGGTAGTGGGTTAGAGGTGGGAGGTAGTGGGTTAGAGGTGGGAAGTAGTGGGTTAGAGGTGGGAAGTAGTAGGTTAGAGGTGGGAAGTAGTGGGTTAGAGGCGGGAGGTAGTGGGTTAGAGGCGGGAGGTAGTGGGTTAGAGGCGGGAGGTAGTGGGTTAGAGGCGGGAGGTAGTGGGTTAGAGGCGGGAGGTAGTGGGTTAGAGGCGGGAGGTAGTGGGTTAGAGGCGGGAGGTAGTGGGTTAGAGGCGGGAGGTAGTGGGTTAGAGGCGGGAGGTAGTGGGTTAGAGGTGGGAGGTAGTGGGTTAGAGGCGGGAGGTAGTGGGTTATAGGTGGGAATTAGTGGGTGTGAGATGGGATGTAGTGCGTTAGAGGTGGGACCTAGTGGATTTGACCAGACCTGGTTTTATCTGACTTCATTCTAGTCACGTGTGGACGGAGTGGATTTTAAGAAAACAGGAAACATGTGAATACTTTTCTCTGGTCCTGGAATAGTAGACTGCACATCTAGACTTCTCAGATGAGGGTGTGAGAACTCGGAGAATCTATCCGCACTTTAAAATACCTAGCCCCCCCCCCCCTTTCCCCCTGCTAATCAACACACGTATAATCAATACATCTGCAACCAACAAACAACACAATCAATTAACGCATCTACAACGAACACACCAGCAATAAACATACACCTACAATGGGCAAACACCTACAATCCACGAACATATACAATCAACATACCTAAAATCAACAGACACATACAATCATCACATACACATACAAACAACACACACCTGCAATCAACACACATACAATCCACACACACCTACAGTCAAAATACCTACAATCAATACGCCTACAATCAGCACACTCACAATCAACACACCTACAGTCATCACACCTACAATCAACACAACCGTGGCGGACACATACTGACAAATTCGCTTTCACCATTCCTATAATTACATTAATGAACTCAGTAAACAAAGTGCGTAGGAGAATGAACGAGTGACTCAATACACAGCATCCTATCTACGGCCAGCGGATTTCTGTCTGTCGTCTTTACATGTATGGTTGTGTGGCGCCCCCTCTCCGCGCCCACACTTCACACTCGCTTAACTCCTCAATGGAAGCTGCATAGGTTGTTGATTCGTGGCTCTTTATATAAAGCAATGTTTGTTTCCTGAAGATTTGTATAGGAATGTACTACTACTACTACTACTACTACTACTACTACTAGTAGTAGTAGTAGTAGTAGTAGTAGTAGTAGTAGTAGTAGTTGTAGTAGTTGCTGGCAGCAGTTGTACTGTAGTTATCACTAGTAAAAGCAGTATCGGGGATACTACTGGTGATAGTAATACCATTAGCAGTAGAAGTAGCAACAGTAGCAGTTGTAGTAATAATATTGGTAGTAATAACAACAACAGCAGTATCAACAGAAACGAAAACAGCATTAGTAATAGTAGTAGTAGCAGCAGTAATAGTAGTAGTAGCAGCAGTAATAGTAGTAGTAGCAGCAGTAATAGTAGTAGTAGCAGCAGTAATAGTAGTATCAACAGTATCGGTAGTAGTGGTAGCAGGAATAGCAGCAGCAACAGAAGCATCAGAAGTAGTAGTAGTAGTAGTACTAGTAGTAGAGATAGTAGCAGCAGCAGTATATAAACACACAGTAGGTTTACCTGATACTGAATGCAACAGAAACACGAACCGTGTTGGTAGTGTTTGATCGACGCATGGAGTGTTGCTTGGTAGTTGTTTACGCTGTCCGTGTCAACGACCGCTCTGTGTAGAATTGTTGACATTTGCTCTGAATCATTGTAGTTCCTCTACATACCTTTCCCCTCATCCTAGCTTCTTGCCCCTTTCTTTCACATGTAATTTACACGTATCGTATTACGTAGTTTCCTAGTATTGACTTTAACCCCTTGGATCCTATTTCAGAGACTATTTTACTGCATCACGTCTAATCTTATTGTTTCAAGTACATAACTGTTTAATACATAATCTAAACACAGAAGCCACATACTATAGGCTGCACAATTTATTGCCTGGCATATTTCGCTTCATCTCTTCAGGTGCATACTTTAGAGGTATTAAGTGAAAAAAATAAATTATACTTTGGCTAAAATAATTAAAACACTTAGTCGGTGATATTGTTCAAATGTGGAGTTAAGAAACATGCCTGACCGCTAAATCCCGACAGCGTTCCTGATGTTCTGGGTCAACTCTGCTAATGATATTCACCCATGCCACCCTCTTAATCTATCCATCTTACGTAGAAAGAACTTAGCGTATAACTGCATGGGACAGAACGAGTTAAGAATTTGAACGCTAAACACCCACTCTTTACTATCTCTGTTCTTGATCAACTCTTATTGATATTCACCGATGCACCATCTATCAACGTATTGGGACAGAACGAGTAGCAGCAGTAATAGTAGTAGTACAAGTCTGATCGCTCAACCCCCACAAATCTCCGACCTTGATGTTCTGGATCAACTCTGCTAATGATATTCAGCCATGCCACCATCTCACCCATCTTACGCAGAAAGAACTTAACGTAAACCGCCTGGGACAGAACGCGTTATGTAACAAGTCTGAACGCTCAACCCCCACAGATCTCCGCCCCTGATCAACCTCTGCTAATGATATTCACCCATACCACCGTCTCAATATAGCCATCTTACGCAGAAAGCACTTAACGTAAACCACCCGGGACATAACGAGTTAAGAAACAAGTCTGAACGCTCAACCCCCACATCCCCAACGCCTGACTTTATTTGGCGGGTCAGTTTCTTTATTTAGAACTCCCATGTCACGCTGGCAAATTTCTTTCTTCCGCAACACACCCAGCTTCTGATTGGCTGAACCCGCATGACGTACTTTAAAGTCGTACGCTGATTGGCTGGAAACAGAGGCGATTGACGTCACGGGTTTGAAAACCGGACACGGGCTGGGGCGGCACGCATTTCACGTCTGCTTGTCGAGGAGGGCGGTTGTAACGTGGTCGCTTCATCCTCACTACACTCAATACTTGTTTATCCAGTTGCGTGCTTATTTATGAGGTAAATAGACTTTTGTTCAAGTAGTTTATAAGAGGTGCTACATCCGATTTGTGATTTCTTGTTGGATTTGTCAGTGAATTATCCGTGGATTCGAGGTAAAGTTGGTTGAAGAATGGAAACTCAGCGATTGATTACCGTGAGTTTGGGGAAGATTGCCCAGTCGCGCGGTCAGCGTGGTGGGATTAATCTACACAAGAACTTGTTAGTGGCTACTGTTTTACACAAAGCTAGGACGGCTTATATGATTGAGTCGTACAGTTATCAGCAGAGTTTACAACGACAGCACCAGCAGATACGTTATCAGCCGGAGCTGGGTCAGAATAGAGAACTGGAGTCGGGCGATTTGAACAAAGCAGGAGTGTGTCTGACCTGGTGTGGTGACTCAAATCTAGGTCAGCTCGATGCCACGCCGACAGCTGCTGAACAAACCGTGTCAGATTTAAGTACATCGTGCGAACCAGATAACCTAGCTTGTTCACAATCACAACAAATGGACAGTGAAGTAGTTGTTGATAAAGAGAATTCACCGCCTCCAGATAACCATTTGGACTTTAACGAAAACGTTCAAGTTCCCATCACGAAATCAGCAGATCAAGTGAATCATCTATCTGCCGCTAATCAATTATCCCAAGAATCCCAGCCGTCAGCGTCGAACTCAAAAACTACATGTAAAGTCCTGAAACGACGAAGAACAAACCGAACCTCAGACTGCTCAGTAAGCAAGAAAGCAAAAGTCAACAGTGACGCGTCGTCGTCTCCAGTACCACCTAGTGACCACTCCGATTACTCGGACGAATCGGACATTGAGCCAGAAATGCACGAGTCCCCTCAGATCTCAAACCTAGTTAATATTTTCAATTCAGGTTTTTCCGGACTTTGTGCAATTACAAGTGAATCTGGACTAAGCTCATCAAATTACCAAAGTGACCTGGACATGCCCAGTTCCCAGAATCAGTTGTCTTTAAACAAACTGAGGCCAGACACACCATCTGCCTTCTCACGAATGGTCGCAGATTCATCTTTGTCATGTTCATCTCAAGTTAACAGACTGGATACCTTGCCTTCAGCCATTGTCTTGTCTGCGTAGACTTCATTATACAAGACTTCATAAAAGCCTTCACATCGTCTAATGGAGCTCTTCACCGAGCTGCCAGTTGATTCACAAGCCAGCCTGGGCGTTGCATCAGCAGATGTATCACAAGAAGATACTGTAGTCATGCCCGAGGGATGTTACAAATGGCTGGCCAAACTATCCTGCCGAAACATCCCCTGAGGTTACTCCAGTGAAATTGTTGGCTACTGTGCTACAATTGCTACTTCCCACGGAGTGAACCATGCTGCAGTTCCGGACCGGTAAGCATTACTACAATCGTTGGCTACCCTCCAGAAACTTTATCAGTTACGTCTTGTAGTGTATGGACTGCCTCGTGCGGATATTGCTTTAAGACTCGTTACACAATGAATATGACAGTTTTGAGTCAAGTTGTGCTACTCATCCACAACCAGAGCTGTTCATGAACTCAGCTGCTCTCACAGAATCATGGCCATGCTTTTCACCGACGCGATTCCTTTATTGGATTACCAGAAATTGAAGCTCAGCACTGATGTACCATGCCTTGGACAAAATGAACTTACATTAATAATTAATGTACCACTATTGCTTGTTTCATTTAAAACTGTATACAGATGCTAACAAGAATGGGACCAAAGGACAGTTTCGTTAGTTGATATCTAAGTTTGTGGATATTAAGTGAATATATAGATAGCAGTCATTAAGCACATACTGTTGTATTGTTTCATCAAATGTGTGGCTCAGTACATCCACCAGCATTCTTTCAGGTGTGCTGTCCCTAGTCTTTGACTGTCCTCAATCTGCCTACAAGGCTGCAGGCTTGGGTTTAGTTTCACCTGTATCCTATTGCTAGACTTGTCTGACATGGAGATCCTACCATTACCCATGCTGCTGTCGACATGGCTCATGGGGGTATTGAAACCCACAGGCCCAGCTACCTCTTCAGGGCAGAGACACACAAGAGGGAGACTGACAACCCAGGGTTTTAGAGTTAAGTGTTAAACTAGGTTGTACTCGAGGTTTATACTTGAAAGTTTGTGCTCCATGATTTGCATTTAGTATTGCTGTCATGAAAATACTTGGATTGTATTGAACAGTGAATAACAACGCTACTCATTTGATTGACAGCACCAACCATTGACAGTATGTATGTTAGCTACACCACACACTATATAATGTTGAGAGATAATGTCTTCTGGGGAGTAGTTGATCAATATGTGGTGGTCCTTTCAGATGTTTCAGTGAATAGGTATACCCTTGGCCCATGGAAGAGTTTAATTTGTCTCTCCTGACTGGTGTATGTACATTCCATTAGGCACAGTACTTAAACCACAACATAGGTAACGGTAATCCCAAGAGTGTGGTGTGTCAGACCTGTACCTATTCTAGACCATGACAATACATGGCTAGGCCGGTTCTCTTCCAGGTTCTTTGCTTTCCAGAATTGTCTGTTAAATCGAGACCCATGTTACAGAACTGGATCAACATTGCTGAGGTTTGAGCCTGGACTACTGTCTTGGCACGCAAGCACACTAACCACTAAGCTACACCACCTTTTTAACGTTGCATGTACCTTATTACCTGTCGCAGGTGAAAGAATAGGCACAAGGAATTGACATTAATTTGCCACACCTTGCAGTTACTGTTAAGTATGATTGATAACGCCTCATTCCTCTTTAGAGGGGAGTGAGTCGCACATTAAAGATCAGCATGCCGGACTTAATGGCATGCATTTGTGTAAGGTTTGCTGTTGTATAAGATTCATCCAAGCTAACAGTATCTATCTGTTGGTGGGTTTTCTATACTCATAATTTTGCTACGACAATTTCCTTACGGCTACTCTTTGCAATTTCCAACTGCTGTAAGATTTTTCATGTACACAACCTAAACACGAGACCTCCTGTTTACTGGTATCTAAGACTTCTGGATATTTCTCACTACCTGAGAGATCAGGGGTCATGGATATCGTTAGACGTCAATAGTTTCGGAAGAACTACCTGAGATCTACTCAGTTACCTTAGGCACAGAAATGTCTCGGCCTCAGCTACAGGCTGATGGTGGTGCTTGGGCTATGCCATTATGTCACATGAAGTATTATAGATGGGAGCAGCAACTCTGGCAGTTTACTGTAAGAAATAGATGACCTGTTTATATCCTTCAGGGGTGGAGCTTGAGGACAGACTTTATTTCCTAAGTTGTTGAGAGAACTTATCCCCGGGAAGGTTAACCCGGTCAACAAATGCCCACAGAAGTCGGATGTGTCGGCCTAACGGGGCAATAACGCAGCTCTGCTGTAAACAGGCACAACGCAGTCACATCCGGAAAAAAACAACCTCCGGATGAACGCAGAAGAAGAAGAGAACTTATTTTGCAATGGCATTTGTTAAATGTGCCTTGTTATAAAAGATAGAATCTCTATTTTGTCATTGTACATAACAACTGTTATACATACGTTACAGCAAAGTTCTTGTCATATATGCCTGGCATAAAGCAATGAATTTGAATTTTTACTGAAATAGCTGAATTTTTAGTTTTATATTTACATTGTGACAGAAATCAGTAAGATTTTTTTCTAAGTATATACACAATTTACACTTATTAGAGCTGCAGCTGTCGGATATGCTATGTATCAGAACATATGGAAGCAGTTTGAGGATGTAAGGCTGAAAAATGACATTGTTTTTAAGAAGATTGGGATCAGTGTTTTCACAAATGTAGACTATTTGATCATTTCTTTGTGGTTCGAAAGTCCTTGCCTCACCAAAATGCGGCTTCATCTTAATAGAGAGTTGACACATTTCATTATTAGTGGAAGACCTAAAAGTTCTGTTTGAAAAAAGATGTAAGATGTTCTTCTTACCTATCATGTTATGAAAAGTGAATTATGGCAACACTGTCATTACTAATTGTCAATAATTTAGATGTGTTCCCTAGTATTTCTCACATGAATCTATGGTATGCCATACATTATATGTATACAGCGAAATGAAATAAGGTTACAATTTTATTTCATGGGGAAAGTTGAATGTGATTTGGTGGTATGCCATAAGTTATTGCTGTTCTGTAGGGAAAGTGGGAACAGATTGCATTTGTACCATGAAGTTTCTGAGAATTTCTGTGTGAGCAGTTGCAACACTGGGTTGTGAGGACACAGATTGACTGGTTGCTGTAAATGTTCTGGATGAGAAGTGTCTACTTGTTTGTGTGAGAGGTGAAGTGGGCCATGAGTTATGGCAGTGTTTAAGTGGGCCATGAGTTGTGGCATAGTGTTGGTGTATAGGTTGTGACAGTGGAGGCTTTGTGTGTGGGTTGTGACAGTGGAGGCTTTGTGTGTGGGTGAGCCATGAGTTGTGTGACACAGTGGTTAGTATAGTAGGTTACCAGCACTGCATCTGGGTTCAGTTCCAGTTTGACTCGACCATACATGTCTCGGATCGGCCCAGCCTGGTAAAATAAACACTAATTAAATGTCTGGTCAGGCAAAGTGGTTAGTGACTGCACCAGGGACATAACTAACAATATCCAAAGTGTACACTATAGTGGGGTTGCCCTGAATGACCTGAGTTAGGGCGGTGCTATAATGTGTTGGCTAGCATACTCGCCTGCTATCCGTGTGTTTGAATTCTCGTCGAGCTAGACTTAAAATTTACCTGGGCTTCAAGGTTCCCCCACCCTCAAATAGGTACCAGGAAACGTCCTAAACTGTCAAGTTGGCCGAATGATGTATGTTGACCACATCGCCTAATGATTTTAGATTGGTCTGGGTGTATACAAATACAGGTCTAGCATCATATAACCAAGATAACCCAAGGCTGATACAATTGCCTGACTTTTTTATTAGTGTGACATTAGTAAAATGTTCTGTGTTTAACCAGTCAATGTTGGGTGTACAGTATTAGAGAACACTTGCTGATTGCAGCAAACCTTGGGCAGTGTGATATTTGTATCATTCTGGTTACAACTTTTATTTGTAACTCATGTCTCCACTCATCTCCTGTATTATTCCTATTCTCATACTGTTTTTATCATCCCTTCTCAGCCAGAACATACACACCATAACATCTTATTTCTGCTCACAAGTGAAGAAATCGACCATCTCATCTCATAGTCATCACCTATTACTGTAAAACACTTGAGTTGACATCTCACTGGCCCTTCACCTGTTGTAGACAAGCAATTACTCCATCTGCCAGGCTTTAGCCTGTGGTTGTTTCACCTTACTGACTCCGAGAAAATGTTGCCTTCCTGACACGTTGACGTTTGTAATTATGTATCATATTAACATTGACATTGTTAATATATATTTATTATAATATGCCCGAGGAAATAATTTATTAAAACAAATATACCATTCCTGATATTTGATTTTTGTCAATTATGGTCTGGCTGTTCAATGTGTTATGTAACATTTACAACCTTTCTTGTTTTGTCAATTTGTTTTTGTTGCCTTAAGCAAATTGTCACTTGTTTTGTTCATACTCTCCATTCTTTCTTTTTTTTTTTTTACTTCCACATAGTGTTGTGTGTCATCTCTCTTGTTTTCTTATTTAACTTCCCTGTTGTCTGTTCTTTGTTCTCTCCACTGTTTTCTTATTATTTACCTTCCCTGTTGTCTGTTCTTATTACCTTGTCTCCGTTCTTTTTTACTATTCTACTTTCCTATAGGCTGTTCTTTGTTCTTTCCTTATGTGCTTGTTTTTAACTTTCTCTAGTCTGTGTTGTGAAGTTGAGTCAGTAGTGTTACATTTTAGGAAAATGATCACCCATGATGAATACATAAGTCAGGAATGTTAAATTTCTGAATCATATTCACCAATACCAAGTGTATACAAAATTTAAGATTGGCAAATCAGCCATTGCACCACAAACAGCAATCAAAGGCTGTACCGAATACGACCCACCAGGACAAACCTAGCTTAGAGCAGCAACAGTGGGAGTTCAACTTTGCAAGCCACTGAGTTGAGCTAAGGACCGACATACTGCACTCAGGACATTCCCATACACACTCCATCCCCTGGTTCAACAGCCAGTGAAGAGTCATACTACTAATCGTTCCCACCGCTATCTGATTGAAAGTTATCCTGATCTTCACTGTTTTGAGATTCTTCCAGAACCCTCGCCATACCATTCTTTCCATATACAGGTTCTCAGTCTGTTTCTCCACCTGGTCCCACAGGCACTCAGCCACCTCTCCCTCGCCACTGAATGAACTCAAAGAGACAATGATACAGATATTGACAATCTGTTTCAAGTGAACTGATAATGGACATTAAGCCTAGAATGTTCATTATTTGGGTCCTGCATGTAAGATGGACCCAGGACACGAACAATACAACCAAGTTCACAAAGGGCTTGGCGACAGCTGGTTGAGCTCCTATGCTCCACTGGGAGATACAGGCAGAAGATTAAGGCTCTGGAGAGGAAGGGAGCCAGTTAGTTCTCTTACCGTCTAAAGCTGTAATCTAACATAGGACCTGAAGGTTTGGTACAGGTGGCTGTGTCAGGTAATGAAAGGTGATTTTTCTAGACAAGCCTGGCTGAGCGTCAGACATATTACTCTCCACTAAGATGGAGTAGAACATTTGGCACTTAAGATCATCGTGCAGATAAGCGTCGGCAGTCATGTCCCACATGATCACCAGAGTCGTGGATCAGCTTTTTGTTCTTGTCCCGAGCATGCCATGTGGCCAAGCCATCAAGATTATTTCTCTGTCTTCCCCCTCAATCTTTCCAGTTGTCGACAAGTTATGCAATTTTATTTCTTCTCATGACGCATACAAAATATCTTGACTGTCATACGTCTAATTTCTCTAACCCTTTTATCATTTTTATTTGTTTCTTGTAGGACTTGCTCACTGGATTTTCTGTCTGTTCAAGGTATTCTTTGCCTTTTTCTCAGAAACATTTCCACTTAGATGTCTTTCAGATTATCTGCTTGTTGTCCACATTTACATCCATACAGAAGTACAAGTTATATGTAGTACTTCATCACTCTTTTTCTAGTTGCATTTGATATCTTTTTATTGACCAGGATGTTTTCCATCTTGCAAAAGACTAGACACTTTATAAGATATTGGTGTCCTTCGGTATGTGAGCTAAACGGGGCACTTGTGTGCATGTCATGAGTGCTGTGATGTGGCATTCTTGTCTCAGGATTAGAAAAATGTCATGACAACTTCCTCACCCTTCTAATCAAGTTATAAGCAGGTCAGCATGGCCGAATGGATAAGAACATTCTTTCTTAAACATACCATCCGCTGATGCTGAAGTAGGGCGGATTCAACCCTTACACCGGTCAGCTGGATGTTGACTTCTCGTCTTTGACTTGCAGACATAAATGACAAGCACCTCAGAAGTCGGAGTTGGCTTGCCTGATGGCGAGGGACACTGGTAATAGGGAAAGCTATTCCACACGCAGAATTCACTCCAGTGCACTAGAAGTATTAGCATGCTATGGGCTATACTTGATTTCAAAATAAGTTCATGAAAAAAAAAAACATTCAAGTCAACAGAAGAAACTTGCTGGACTTGCATGTACTGAGGTTTCAAATGGGATCACTGTCCTGGCATGGCAGCACACTAACCACTTAACCATCGCATCTATATTTTTAATGTAGGTCAGCAAATGGATAAGATTGGAGAGATCATTGCTACATGTTAAACAAGCAAGGACCCTGTTACTCTCTTTAAGATATATGCTCTTGGTACAGGTATTAAACCCTTTCTCCGCCCCTTGAGGCTGTTGGTACAAGTAATAAACCCATTCTCCGCCCATTGAGTCTGTTGGTACAAGTAATAAACCCTTTCTCCTCCCCTTGAGGCTGTTGGTACAAGTAATAAACCCATTCTCCGCCCATTGAGTCTGTTGGTACAAGTAATAAACCCTTTCTCCTCCCCTTGAGGCTGTTGGTACAAGTAATAAACCCATTCTCCGCCCATTGAGTCTGTTGGTACAAGTAATAAACCCTTTCTCCTCCCCTTGAGGCTGTTGGTACAATTAATAAACCCGTTCTCCGCACCTTGAGGCTGTTGGTACAAGTAATAAACCCTTTCTCCGCCCCTTGAGGCTGTTGGTACCCTTTCTCCGCCCCTTGAGGCTGTCGGGTAAATAGTGCTAAGCCCCATATTTGTATAAATCAATCGGCACTCGACGTGTCATGTGGATAGTATCTCGTGGGTCGTCCTTACTCTTCACAGCATTTCCTTATCCCAATTGAAGACTGTGTCTTGTTGACAACCGGGTCAATCAAACATACCACCGCCTCACTTGGGATTTGAACACACGACAACCGGGCAAGTGATGCTCTAGGTGAAGAAGTCCAAAGCTTGCTCACTCAGCTTAACTTTAATTTTTGTTTACTTTTTGTTTTGTTTGCGTTAGCCTGAACTCAAGCGTAGTTCATAAACTTGCTACTATTTCTGGTGCGCCGGGTTGGTTTTATGCATGTGGATTAGCTGTCCCTATTGCCCGTGTCTGTGTGTGTTGTGTCTGTGTCTGTCTGTGTGTGTGTGTCTGTGTGTGTGTCTGTGTGTGTGTGTGTCTGTGTGTGTCCCTGCCGTAAACGTCGCACAAAGAACGAACTCCGCAGCTCCGGTGTTTTCGAGCAAACTGCACTCGTGAACGAAACGACGTAAGGCAGAATCAAATCCCTCATCCTTCGGGGCGCGAGGCAGACAGAAAAACCACTTCTCTGCGGAGGCTGACATTGCAAGCAATAATGAGCAAGTTTACAATAAACTGTGTGGTTTGAAGGCCTGTGCTTTATTGGATGATCGAAGGAAGGGGAGGATGAGAAGACGACGAAAAGGACGGTTAAAAGGGAAGAGGATACACTTAATTGCACCGGGTTTTATCCTCAATACTTGGTCCACCTCCGTAGAGCAGCTAACCGCCAGCCAGAAGTGTCTCACAGAGCACGAACTCCGTTGCTCCAGTCACGACTCCCCAGGGGTCTCCGACAGCACTGCACTCGAGATCCGGAAGCGAACCTGAAACCTTCCGTGCAAGTGATACATGGCATAACCACTTCGCAACGAAGAAGAGGAGGAGAGAAAGAAGGGGGTGGGAGAAAAAGAAGAGGAGGAGGAGGAGGAAGCAGATGAGGAAGAATGTGCTGTCGGATTTTCACGTCTACAAACAACGTATATTCCATTAAACTGAAATGATCTGCGCGTGCCGCACGATAAAAATGTCACGTGGGACAATGATGGCGATAAGCTAAAGATGCGCACTATCATGTCAGTACACCGTAAGCTACTGTTAATGGCAAGGAAATGGGTCAATTTATAATAAGAACATGGCGTGACCGTTACCTTCCCATATTTGTAGATATCGTTTGTCTGTGTCAGCTCAACATACACCGCCTAACCCAGCGGTTCTCAAACAGTGTTACTTATTTACTAGAAGAAATTGTGAAATCATTTATGAACGCTTACAAGAGCGACTGAAGCTAAGCTTACCGACATTAAAACCCGAGACACTACAACCAGTGCTGAGTACTCCCAACGTTTAATTCAATTTCCGGGGATACTCTCCTTTAAAACTTTAGTTGCATGTCCTTCACATGACGTAGCAGTCAACCCCGACATTTTGGCTGTTCGTGATTCATAGGCAAATTTTACGTTTAGTAGTTTGCCATTGCTTTCTGAATGACCGGCACCTATACCTTTTTCGAAAAAAAACCCAGCACCACTGTGTTTCGAACTCGGGTATACGGGATTACGAATCGCCTTCGCCACGGAGTCCGGAGATACATTGACAGGGTAAATGAGCATATCAAAAAGACTTTACAATCAGAAGGACAACCAACTGAATTCATAAAGCGGCACTACGATCCACCAAAACCCACCCGCACTGAAACATCGATCCACAAACTTCGGGTATTTGTTATGTTAACATGTTGACGAGACGACGTATAAAGACGTCAGCTTCATTCCATCGAGTTTTAACCTAAATGAGTCGGTATCTTTCCCCAGGGTGGCCTGCCGAAACCGTTGCACAAATCTCAAACTCCGTAGTTCTAGCAACGACCTCCTGGAGTCTCCGAAAAACATTGCACTCGTGAACCGGAGGACGGAGTTCGGAATTTTACCCACAACCTTCAAAGTGCGAGACTGGAGGTTTAACCGCTTCGCCGCGGAGACCACCCCCCCCCCCCCCCCCCCCCCCCATGATGTAATGCAACGTAAACATGACCGACCGACTTAAGGCAGCAGGTAACCAACAATTCTTTGCTGCTGTACCAGTTACCGGATACCCCAATGCCAACTTCACCAGAGAAGGATCTACTGTCACTGTACGCCCAATGAAACTGTATCTATTACTGTAATTTCAATGCTGGGGCCAAGCCGCCTACATAAGCAGAATGGACAGACAATTGGGGAACCCAGTAGCCGGGTACTAACCACCGTGGGTAGAAACAACAGTGCAAGAATATTTGGGACATCCTAAGCAGAAGGCGAGCCTTACAATACTCGCCTCGTGTATCGTGCGCCAGCTGTTGGGCTCTGGTAACGTGGTCGATCAAGACAAAGAATTTCACTTGCTGTATTGACTGACTAGCACCTTGCCGTCTTAACAGACGATAGATTTGTAAAATGGCTCCATTAAACAAAGCCTGGGCTGAATTTAGGGACCATGTGTTGCCCATGCAGCATGTTCCCTCTCTCTGCCTGCCTAGTTTACTCCAGAGGAAAGGTAACACCAATATGGCTGGAACAAGACAAGCTGAGCTGCAGAAGGTGCCGGATCAGCAAAGCAATAATCTAACTGTCCGCCTGTAAGAGCTTAGACCAGTTTCCGACCAAGGCTTAGGGTGTGGTCTGCCCTGCCATTAATTTAGTCTTTAGGTTGCATTTCGTCGCACTAGGGTAAGGCTTATACCCTCCCAGTTGCGCTCCTCCGCTCGAAGCCGTTGACACAATGCGAGGTGTCGGGTTTGGTGAGTGCCGCCCAACATTGGGCGCTAACAGAAAGCAGGCAGTGCCGTTTACTGTAATACGTTAGCTCAGTCATATCTAACTAAGAGTGACATTGAGGTGCTGTATTGGTTAGCTGCATATCCTTTACGGATGTAGCAGTCAACCCCAGCATTATTTGGCTGTTCGTGATTCATGGGCAAGTTTACTTTCAGTAGGTTGCCATTGCTTTCTGAAAGACTGGCACCCATACCATTTCATAAAAAACCAACACAGCTGTGCTTGAAACGCTGTATGCGGGATTACGAACTGCGTCCGTAAAACCCTTCGCCACGATAAAGGCATTAGCTGAAGCTCCAGCCATATGCCAGCGGAAACCACCACTGTGTAAATAGGGAGACGTGATCATGATTCCACGACTACTCAGGAAACATGTGCGTGTATATTGGGATAGTTTCAGCGACATTGTCTTACGTATTTCAGTCGAAACAAGGATTCACATATTTACCTCATATCATATTTATATAATTCATGAAATATGTCCGGCAAGAAACTGTGCATTCAGTTATTTGTGTATGTTATGTTCAAATTCACAGAGGAAACACTCTCCCCCTTCTTCTTTCACTGTTTATCCTCCAGTATCGCAGAAACCCTCCGCCAACTCACTCCAAGTCTTTTCATAGCAGCTCTGTCTATTTCCTACCCACATTATGCATTTCTGCTTCTACTTCTCTGTTTATTTTTATGTTTTCTTCTATTTCTTTTCCCTTGTGGTTTCCAGACGAAGGCATTTCTTATTATACTATTTTATTATGAAAAACGGGAACACACTGTTTTGAAGATACTTCCTAGTGCCGCCGAATCACGCGGGAGGAAGCGTGACTTGAGAATCGCTGCTCTTGCACGACCTAACCTTGACGAAATCAGTCAGGCAGGCTATTTTTATTTTCTGTGTCAGGTGTACCTGTAGCTTTTGTCTTTGTCGGTTTTTAACTGGTTATTTCGGTACATTCTCATCATGGCGTAGGTTACATTGCACATATTCATCAAGCCTATGGCACGATATATTCGATAGAAATTTTGTTCCGGTCTACATTCTACCATACACTGTCCCCTAGTCTACCCACAAAGCAGAAGATTTTGATGTTTTCTTTAGTCTAGTATCTATCTGTTGATCTATCCACATGGAGGCCTGCCAGCAGCCACGCTACCGGCGGCATACTTCTTCAGGTCAATGGGACATGCAACTTTCTCGAGGTTTCACAGTACACAAAAACGGAAGAGAGAATGTCTAGTACACTTTTATTTTATCAACTTGCCACGTATATGTTCTGTGTTATTTCAGCATAACTTATTTCAATCATAGAAGCAAATTGGCGAGCGAATCCATCACGTGGAAAGTCTCAATCGAAAGCTCATTGTGTGGACGTCGTCTGAAGACTGTATACTTCTGGTCTCTGAAGGATCAGCATGTGGTGAACATAACGCCTAATCTACTGAAGTGAGGCTATGCAGCCTTGCGCAGGACGTGATGATTTCTTGGGTAACCCCATTACTATAGCTTTACATGTCGGCTCTGCAATTATTGAATCCTCCATGGCTGGAGGGGGTTATCAATGATCTGGTCCTGCTTTCTCTTGAGGGCCGAGTGGTTTGCATTCGGCTGTTCTCAACGAGCCAACTTGGGGAGTCACCTGCAGATGTATGGATGGAGAATTTCGCCAAACACAGATTGTGGAACGTTGAAACACTCGGGAGAGTTAACCCGATCAACAAACACCCGAAGACGCCGGATGTGTTGGCAGAAAGGCGCAAATGTCACAGTTCTGTTGCAGCATAATTACCTCCCAAAAAATTTTCCGATAAACGAATAATAATACTAGAAACACACATACGATATTCTGGCAGCGACAATAACTATAGTGTATTTACTTTTGTCTGCCCCAATATAAAATTCCATATCTCAGTAACCAATTGAAGGAAAATGATGAGATTTAGCATATAACCTTACCATTATGTCCACCCAACAAAAATTTTTTTTTTGTTCTGGAGATTTTACAGCAGATTTCAAAGTTTGTTTATATGCGGTATATAATTTACGGGTCAGAGATGAAGTTCATAATTTTAAATGTATTACAGCGTAGCCAGACAATCAGCCAATCAGACAATCAATGTTGAATATTTTACGTGTTTCACGGGATTGGCCTTATGCCAAGAACCCCGCGTTGTTTAAACTGGGACTGTTCAGAGATGTCTCAAAATGTGGGTTATTTCATGAAACCTGATTAATATGTGTCTTTAAAAAAAAAAAATCTTACCACTTATCGCTAACATTGAAACGTGTGAATATTTTTCAATGGGTTTGAATGCGAAATTGTGTATACACTTCAAAGCATTGCTATGAAGTTGTACACATATTTTTGTCAAGAAGCTGATTGTAGGAAACTGTTTTATACTATTACAAATTCCGAAAAAAGAACAGTGCATGCATTGGGTTTGAGTAAACGGTCATTTCGTCGATGAGTGCAAGAATCTGGAAATAAACCACCACGCAATAACCAAACGGTAGGTAGAAAGATTACTGTAGACAGCTTTGACAAAGATGTCATAAGGCGAGCTATTATAAAAATGCTTTAAAAAGTCGCTTAAAATTCGACAGGGTCGACTTCATTGCAACAGATTCTATCCCATATGGCTCGGTCTCTTTCCGCAGCGCGGAAAGCATCGCACAGAGCACGAACTCCGCAGCTCTAGCGACGACCCACAGAAGTCTCCGAAAAATTTAACTCGTGAACCGAAGGATGCGGCCCGGAATCTAACCCACAACCCCGGGAAGGTTAACCCGGTCAACAAATGCCCGCAGAAGTCGGATGTGTCGGCCTAACGGCACAAGAACGCAGCTTTGCTGTAAACAGACACAACGCAATAACGTCCGAGAAAAAAAGTCCGGATGAATGCAGAAGAAGAAGAAGAACCCACAACCTTTGGAGCCAGAGTCAAAAGGCTTGACCACTTCGCCACGGAGACTCTTAAAATTATAAAAATTTTGGATTTTATATCCAGGATTATCCAGCATTATAAAAATGCTAGATGCCAAAGAAACAGTGATTGTAAGAAAACTTAGGGTTTGGTTGAGAAAGAACAATAACATAGAGCTATCCAAAACAACTTTGTGGCAAATTATAAGGACATTATCTTCACTTTTAGAAAGTACAAGGGCGGTAGAAATATTCTTTGCGAGCAACCGCATTTAGGAGCCATGAGAAGCAGATACCTACGTGAAATAAGTGAAATGCGCAAAGAAAATTATGGCATAGTGTGTTTGGATGAAATGTGGATCAATGCGCACCACACAAGTGATAAGGGATGGCAATAAGTGGATGGACAGATAAAGCGATATGTGCCCAGTAGTATAGGACAGCTTTTGGTCATGGTCCATGCTGGTAATACGCATAATGGCTTACAACAGAATACTGGACTCGTGTTCGTATCAAAGCATACAGACAATAGGCATTATCATTGTCAGAAGTCGGGGTGCCCCACCGGCTAGATGAAAGTATTATTCACTGGCGAGCAACCCCCAATAGTCAGAAACTGACTAGGGACAAAATCTATATGGCTGAACTACAGATTAAGCCCTGAATATCCAACGTACAGCTCCAAGTGGCTCGTTACATAATTGAAATGAACTGTGCTGAATATCCGCCAAGGAATAGGGAAGAGAAGGTTAGCTAGGATAGATTTTTAAGTCTGAATTAAAGTTTAAGGACAACTATCCTAGTACAGGTTTTTCTCCTTGACTGCTCCTTTCCTTGGTGTGTAAGTGAACCCCCACCAATGTACACACACAACACGTATGCACAATTGGAAAAAAATATAATGACAGAACTATGAGTTACAATACTACAACATTTATTTACTAATCATAGACATCTGATGGTTTTCAATATGGGGATGATGAAATCATATAACATATTGTGATGAGAAACATTACGTAACTTTACTTGTTACTTCATCTATCTGGAACTGTGGTCCAGATCCCCACTCTCCAGTAGACTCAAAAAAGAGAACAGCTTGCCGGTATTCTGACGTCTGCCAGTCCTGGCTCTACCTAGTCATAACTCGTTCTTGAGATCTATAACATAGGTGCTCCTTGTGAGAGCTTGAAAGAAAGTCAAGAATGTGTTATATCTAGTTCTACATCAGCGCAATCCTTATTAAAACATATCATAACACAAACATATACAATGACCAGTCTGGCCAAGTTTATCTTCCAGCTCTACTGCGTTCACCATCCTCCTTCTCCATACTGTCTTTAGTCTGGGACGGGCTTTTCAATTGTCTCACACGCCTGTAATGATTACATTTCTGCCGCCCCATGTCCATGTCGCTAATACAGAAATTCTGTGTCGTACAGCCGCTCCGTCCAAAGTTGGGTTAGCAGCTCACAGGATCGGTAATGGTATTATAATAATGCCGGGTCATCCGGGCTTACAAGCCGTGACCAGTAGCTGTGCCAGGTTTCCATGCATTACCGTGAACGCACGCCCACAATACACTGAGAAAGTTTAGCACCATATACCCTATACCAATTGTGGGTAATGTCTGTACCATTACACCTCTGCTTCCAACACAATCATTGGCCAATGTGCCAATGCGCAGACAATAGCATAACACTTCATATTGGTAGGTTTGCATATGACAAATCAATATATCAAACATCCAATACACATAAACATATTGATTAAACTAGACATATTATGATACTTTAACATCATAGCATAATGCACTAGTTAAGTTTGTATGTATACGAAATGAGACGTATATACACAAAAAGAATATGTACGAAGCATATTACTAGCATCGTATATTCATATGAAATTACACATACATACATCCAACATATCCGTAAACATTATATTACTTCAAGATGGACATCTAATGATACTCAACATAATAGCATCAGGCATTATTAATGAGTACTAATATTGTATAGCTACAAAATGAGATATACAACAAGTCTAATTGAAGTGACCACACAGACCAGCCATATTTGCTGAGCTGCCCGGTTTAATCACCACTTAGTTACTGCTGTTGTAAGAATTAAATAAATAGTCAGTTGACTATAATCTGTACAACAAATGCACACACCAAAAAGAGACTAGTCTAGTGTAGCAAAGAAATGACAAGCATCTACCAAGACACCTAAAGTATATCTAGACAAGATCTGCCTTCCATAAGTTTCTACTTCTCAGAAGAGTAACACTTAAAGCACAATGATATTGAACACAGAACTTAGAAAAAACACTCTAGTAACCTATGACAATGATAGTTCTTGCAATAACCTAGATCAGATATAGACTGAAAGTTCATATGTCTAAAAGACTGTTGCATAGTTACTAAGAAATCCTTCCTAGAAGCCAACATAATAATCATGCATATGACTACAGACATTGAGCTGGCTGCCTACCTGTTCTGAAGTCAGACTTAATCTAAAGGGAAAAAGTCTAGCAGGGGTTTTTATACCTAGCCTAGCAGTAGACACTTATCTCCCCGGAATTCCATTCATAAATTCTTCTTATCTCCCCCTGACGTTAATTGCAATTACACTGCAAGTCTGTCCAGTCATAAAAATTCTTTCTGCATGCACACTAGCCTTCACACCTGTGGGTCTGACCATTATTAGCCCCTTGAGTCTTATCAGTGATTTCACACCTTCCTGAGTCTGCCAGTCCGAGTGGACGGGGCTTGTTTACCGCCCTGGGGCTATTATCTCTCCCTGTGTCAATGTTGTTCACGCCTGGGTGGTTTTATTTCACTCACTGGCCCAGTTCATTGTTGATTCAGTCTGGGTCTACCTGGACAAGAAGGTGCCAATGCGTCTGTGTGGTGTCATAGCCAGTCTGGGTCAGCAGTTTTCTAAGGTGTAGACTAATTTAAATTATCTAGTTGTGTCCGTCTCAAGTAGCCCATTTTACTTGCCATCTGCAAGCTTACGTCATGGCTAGGGGCTTTTTGTGAATAATCTTACCTCACGACAAGATAGCCTTGGAGTAGCGTGATTAATTCATTCTTTCTCAATTTGGCCTCTCAAATTTGGAGACCGAGAAAAATATTCTGGGATGTTAAGGCGGCATTTCACGACAGAGCTTCCCCCTTAAAAAAAAAGTTTCTGACCGAAATCTTTTGTCAACGCACGCCATGCATCCCAGAATAATGCCTAAGCACTCTCCGTTCTGCATCTGCCTAAAGGTTTCCAATATTCCTTGTGGCAGTGGGTTGTCCTGCATCTGCATAAAGACGTCCCATTTCCATAATCCCAAGGATACTCTGGATAGGTCCTTGTACCTGGTTTTCGGCCGGGATTCCATGCAATAGCTTGGTAAAATCCGGTAATTGTCAGGAGGTTGTAATTTTACCCCTCTGGGAAAGATCACAATCAACGGGATTCTTCTACGCCTCTGGGCAGCAATTGTTTTACACCATTCACTCACGTGATTTACTCCTTTCAGCCGAGGATGTACCCGTAGTGAGGTCTTGCATAAGCTGGCCACAGCAAAGCTTGTCTCCGTGATTTTCCTCCATCCATTATAGATCCTTAACTGATCCATCAATATCTTCCTTTTGAAAGGAATAATGTTACACATCATGGTCCCATGATATAAATTCAACTGGCGCTTTCCTCCTTCAAAGTCGGGCGTAACAATCTTCCCTCCTCGGTGTCGCGGTTTCTTCCCCTGATAATCAGTTAATGGGCTGAGTTTCTCTACATTAGAGTTTCTTGTACAAACCGTGCTAGAAATTGGAAATTTAGTGTGCCAAGTTGTCCTGCCTTGAGAAATAACATAGTTACTCCAGGGCGATAAAGTGGAGTTACTTTTGAATAAAGTATCCACAAATAGCTGATCTACTCCTATCAAATCGACCTGACTGAAGGGTAGATTGAGTCCTAAGAGTGTTGATTCCAAACCACTCTTGACTTCTGTTACTTCAGGTCCCTGTTGCTGGAATTCCCTGATAACTTCAGCTAATGAGATGATAGGCGTTTCTTCCTCCATCTTGTGCAAAGAATTTTCTTCTTTAGCAACTACAGACAATGTTGTCTGCACAATATCAGAGTCCATATTCTGGCTCATGACAATTCCCTGTGTTTCCTGAGTCTCCGAACTGGTATACTGTGAGATAACAACTGGAAATGTTTCCTGGTCTGGATGTTCCTCTCTGGTCGTGCTTTCATGGGCTAAGTCCAGTTGAGGTAAATCCTGTGGTGGGCTGTCTAAGCAATCCATCACAATAGGTAAATGATTTGAACTGAGATCTAGTGTCTTGTCCTGAGCTGCAGCCTCAAAGATCACAAGGGGTTCCGGGTCTTCCTTCATCCCTCTGTCAGTCAAATTTAATCCCACTTCATCCTCTCCTGAGCTGAAGGGAATAATAAAGTCGGTTACCTTTCGATCTCCGACCTCCTTAAAAGATGTCCTCAGGTCATCTTCCTCTTGAGTTTCACCTCTCGTTGAAGTAAAATGAGATTCCTGGGAGTCTTGTACTGGCGGACCAGTTAAACCACTAATCTTGTGGCACAAACAGTTGTCCTCTGGGTAACTGTTAGTAGGCAAATTATCTGAACTGATAATTAGTGATTCTTCCCGCGTTGCAGTAATGAAATTCACCTGGGATTCAGTTACTTCCATCCTCCCTATTTCAGTCAGATGTAATTCCACTTCGTGATTCTGTGAACAGAAGGGAATGTGAGAATCGGCTAGGTCTCCGCCTGCGACCTCATTAAAGGTTGTCTTCAGTTCCTCTTTCTCTCGAGATTCATTTCTCGTAGCAGTCAAGTGGTTTTCCTGAAGGTCCTCTACTGTCAAACGACTATTGCCGTGGTGCAAACAGTTATCACGTTTGTGACTGTTTGAAGTGCCTTTGGCACGTTTTTTCTTCCCTCTTTTCCGTTTAGGACTGGGTCGAATGAGAACCTGTAGTTCCCGGTCCACTAACTCTGATTCTGCGGTGGGTGGCAAAGATGTCCCTTCCTTCCTGGTTGGGTGAGCATCCATATCTCCTACCTTATGTTCCGCTAGAAAGGTTAGCTTCTCCGCATTGACTGTTTCCATATGCGTTTTCTCCATCTTTACTCCTTCAGTTTTGCTACGCTCTTGTGCTTCCAAAGAACTCATCATTTTCTTTAAACATAATTTCTTCTTCTTGGTCCCACCATTCTAACTCAGCTATGATATATGTTTCTAGTTGCTCCCCCTTTAAGCCTTCTCTTATGCCCCACCCTCTCGCGGTACTCTGAGAAATCTGCGCGCGCCTTCATGTCCTCTTCGAGATTCCGGTAACGTAAGACCATAATTGCTAATGACTATATTCAGGTAAGCTCCTATGTATATATCAAAAATCAGATATAAGCTAGAACGACAAGAGTTAACTACTGACAGTCTACGCTATCCAATGTGTATAGTTTAGCCTCAGCAGTGAAAGACAACTGAAAATAATATTCAAGTAGTACCTGGCGACAGCAGTGAAGTAAGTGTGAGAGATATACTACACAGTAATCAACAGTAATATTTACCTAAATAAACATTAAAATGCACTGCATACATGTCAAAATGAACCTGGCATATATTAGCATAAAATTGCAAATCAGTCAAGCAGTTAAATCATCAAACACATCAATGTAAATATGATTAAAGTGTTCAATTATCAATAAATGATTAATGGTAACACAAATTGATAATAGTTAAAAACAAGTTATCAATAAATGATAGATGAATGGTAGTTTTCTCATAAGTTCTTATCTGTTATACTTTTGAAAAGTTATATATGTACTCTGTAACTTCCTCAACTAAAATTAGCTACATTTGATGATAGTCTATTTTGATGACTGAAGATTACAAGAGTTAACTTTTAAAATCGTATGTCTAGGGTCTAGTAGAATCACTATGATTACTAGAATCCTGGTTCAGGATCCCGGACGAGCCCCCAATCTGTCAGAAGTCGGGGTGCCCCACCGGCTAGATGAAAGTATTATTCACTGGCGAGCAACCCCCAATAGTCAGAAACTGACTAGGGACAAAATCTATATGGCTGAACTACAGATTAAGCCCTGAATATCCAACGTACAGCTCCAAGTGGCTCGTTACAAAATTGAAATGAACTGTGCTGAATATTCGCCAAGGAATAGGAAGAGAAGGTTAGCTAGGATAGATTTTTAAGTCTGAATTAAAGTTTAAGGACAACTATCCTAGTACAGGTTTTTCTCCCTGACTGCTCCTTTCCTTGGTGTGTAAGTGAACCCCCACCAATGTACACACACAACACGTATGCACAATTGGAATAAAATATAATGACAGAACTATGAGTTACAATACTACAACATTTATTTACTAATCATAGACATCTGATGGTTTTCAATATGGGGATGATGAAATCATATAACATATTGTGATGAGAAACATTACGTAACTTTACTTGTTACTTCATCTATCTGGAATCTGTGGTCCAGATCCCCACTCTCCAGTAGACTCAAAAAGAGAACAGCTTGCCGGTATTCTGACGTCTGCCAGTCCTGGCTCTACCTAGTCATAACTCGTTCTTGAGATCTATAACATAGGTGCTCCTTGTGAGAGCTTGAAAGAAAGTCAAGAATGTGTTATATCTAGTTCTACATCAGCGCAATCCTAATTAAAACATATCATAACACAAACATATACAATGACCAGTCTGGCCAAGTTTATCTTCCAGCTCTACTGCGTTCACCATCCTCCTTCTCCCTACTGTCTTTAGTCTGGGACGGGCTTTTCAATTGTCTCACACGCCTGTAATGATTACATTTCTGCCGCCCCATGTCCATGTCGCTAATACAGAAATTCTGTGTCGTACAGCCGCTCCGTCCAAAGTTGGGTTAGCAGCTCACAGGATCGGTAATGGTATTATAATATGCCGGGTCATCCGGGCTTACAAGCCGTGACCAGTAGCTGTGCCAGGTTTCCATGCATTACCGTGGACGCACGCCCACAATACACTGAGAAAGTTTAGCACCATATACCCTATACCAATTGTGGGTAATGTCTGTACCATTACACCTCTGCTTCCAACACAATCATTGGCCAATGTGCCAATGCGCAGACAATAGCATAACACTTCATATTGGTAGGTTTGCATATGACAAATCAATATATCAAACATCCAATACACATAAACATATTGATTAAACTAGACATATTATGATACTTTAACATCATAGCATAATGCACTAGTTAAGTTTGTATGTATACGAAATGAGACGTATATACACAAAAAGAATATGTACGAAGCATATTACTAGCATCGTATATTCATATGAAATTACACATACATACATCCAACATATCCGTAAACATTATATTACTTCAAGATGGACATCTAATGATACTCAACATAATAGCATCAGGCATTATTAATGAGTACTAATATTGTATAGCTACAAAATGAGATATACAACAAGTCTAATTGAAGTGACAACACAGACCAGCCATATTTGCTGAGCTGCCCGGTTTAATCACCACTTAGTTACAGCTGTTGTAAGAATTAAATAAATAGTCAGTTGACTATAATCTGTACAACAAATGCACACACCAAAAAGAGACTAGTCTAGTTTAGAAAGAAATGGCAAGCATCTGCTACGACACCTCAAGTATATCTAGACAAGATCTGCCTTCCATAAGTTTCTACTTCTCAGAAGAGTAACACTTAAAGCACAATGATATTGAACACAGAACTTAGAAAAAACACTCAAGTAACCTATGACAATGATAGTTCTTGCAATAACCTAGATCAGATATAGACTGAAAGTTCATATGTCTAAAAGACTGTTGCATAGTTACTAAGAAATCCTTCCTAGAAGCCAACATAATAATCATGCATATGACTACAGACATTGAGCTGGCTGCCTACCTGTTTTGAAGTCAGACTTAATCTAAAGGGGAAAAGTCTAGCAGGGGTTTTTATACCTAGCCTAGCAGTAGACACTTATCTCCCCGGAATTCCATTCATAAATTCTTCTTATCTCCCCCTGACGTTAATTGCAATTAACTCCAAGTCTGTCCAGTCATAAAAATTCTTTCTGCATGCACACTAGCCTTCACACCTGTGGGTCTGACCATTATTAGCCCCCTGAGTCTTATCAGTGATTTCACACCTTGCACCTCTAGTATTCCTGCTTCAGTTTCAATAGCCAACATTTACTTTGTGTGGCCAGTCTTGACACTTCACAGCTGACCGGTTTTACAAGGTCTGTTTTCACCGAGAAGGTGCCAATGTGTCTGTGTGGTGTCATAGCCCGTCTGGGTCAGCAGTTTTCCAAGGTGTAGACTAATTTAAATTATCTAGTTGTGTCCATCTCAAGTATCCCATTTTACTTGCCATCTGCAAGCTTACGTCATGGTTAGAGGCTTTTTGTGAATAATCTTACCTCACGACTAGATAGCCTTGGAGTAGCGTGATTAATTCATTCTTTCTCAATTTGGCCTCTCAAATTTGGAGACCGAGAAAAATATTCTGGGATGTTAAGGCGGCATTCCACGACAATCATAATAAAATGAATGGTAATGTATTTAGAGATTGGCTCGAGTACACTGTGCTTCCATCCCTAGATAGACCGTCGTGTCCAATTATGGACAATGCATGATATCAATGTTGTTGCCCAAGAAGACAAAATACCTACAGCATCGAGCACAAAGCTAGCAATAAAGATATGGCTCCGAATGGAAAACATACCATTTCCAGAAACGTATTTCTAGCTAGAATTGCTGTCCCTTGTAAAACAGACGCCAAAAAGCAAGAAATATCGAACCGACAAGTTGATAGAAGAGCATCGTCATGGGTGCTTGAGACTTCCGCAGCTACCATTCTCATTTTAACCCTATAGAACTTGTGTGGGCTTCTTCTTCTTCTGCGTTCATCCGGAGTTTTTTTTTTACGGACGTGATTGCGCTGTGCCTGTTTACAGCAGAGTTGCGTTCTTGCGCCGTTAGGCCAGCACATCCGACTTCTGTGGGCATTTTGTTGACCGGGTTAACCTTCCCGGACTTGTGTGGGCTAAAATTAAAGGACAGGTGGCAGCTGACAGTACTATATTCAAATTGTTTGACGTCAAGATACTAATCCAGTCCGCGCTATTAAATATTGATAAAAGTTACTGGAAAAATGTGAGGACCATGTGTTGAAAGAGGAAGAAGATTATTGGAGAAAGGATGGATTGAATTTTATGCAACCGAGAGCAGTCATCAACCTACTGGAATCGTCCGACACAGATTAAGGTCTGAGCAGATCGCAGACCTTAATCCACGTGCACACCAACTGGGATATTTTGCTACAAATATTCAGAAGAATTGCAGGCCCTAAACATTACAGAATCTGCATAAACAATACAACTTGTTAATGGCAACAGTTTGTATTCCACAGTGATGAATTTTCAAGTCCGTGATCCCTCAACGGTGACAAACAACTGACATTGAAAAAACAAAAAGCTCTAGACGCATCGAATACCAACTGAAGAGTAATATTGCGGTGGGAACTGACATATTGTGGCATAACAAGAAACGTGAGAAGAAACACGTTGTCAAATGAGGGGACAACACACGAACATACGAATCATTCTATAAACTTCAATGAAAAGAGGACCAACATCTTGACCGTTAAGAAGGAAGCCCAGTACAGAGACATTCACAGCTATATTCGTCGTGCAAAACATGTAATCATGTTCCGTCTCAGCAGAGCAGACAATGCACCCACTGCCATTCGAATCTGAATACGTCTTGTGTTTGTCATCCGAATGGCAGGGCATTCATACGTAAAACAAGTTTGTTAGCGAGAAATCACTAGTTTTTCATCAAAACATCAAAGAAATGTCACCGCTTTTCATGATTTAAGTTGCTTTTGGACCTATCAAAGACATATTCCTTGGGTGGGGGTAAATATAAGACGGCAGGGAAAATTTCATATTGATGCAACAGACAGTTTTCAAAATAATTGATCGTGAATGACGGCATTCATTTCTGGACATACTATACAACTGCACATCTTCAGTGTGTTATATTCAAGAAGGCTGAATATACACGAACATTAGTAAAAAGTAAGTGTGCGCATGATGTGATACCGTGGGCACTCTGAGTGGTTCTTCTTCTTCTTCTTCTTCTTCTTCTTCTTCTTCTTCTTCTTCTTCTTCTTCTTCTTCTTCTTCTTCTTCCACAACAACAACAACAACAACAACAACAACTACTACTACTACTACTACTACTACTACTACTACTACTACTACTACTACTACTACTACTACTACTACTACTACTACTACTATTACGCATTCTTATTGTTCTTCTTATCCCTATTATTCTTATCCTTGTTCTTCTTGTTTTTCTTGTTCTTTTACGGCCTGCTCTTTGCGGTGCTCTTTTGCCTAACTTGTAACTTTGTGTTATGTAGTTGTATTACTGTATGTTTACTATCTGACTATCTGAGAGCTAATGAAGGTTGCTTGTCCCTTGATATTGTCTTACGTTAAAGCTGACGAATTCCACTCCCTGGTTGTATTCATTTATTTACCACGTCTCAGTTCTCTGCAGGCGTCCTTCCGCCCAGTTACCAAGGTCAGCGCGAGCTGCAAATGAACACAAAGACGAGCTAGTCGTGTGATAAGACCATAAACAATGATTAACAACGCGCGCTTAATCACCGCGCACAAAGAAAGAATCTCCCTCCCCATCCTCACCCCGGATGGAAACCCAAACTTCACCCACCCGGCTAGTACCCGACTTGCGCTCGTGGCTTCCGGGTTGTTCAGTAGACCATACAGGTGTGCGGGCGGCTCGACCGGGGCACTTTGTTTGATGTCATGAAATCGGGGACAGGGATTGTCTTTGTGGTGAGATAGCCGCGTGAGATGTGGATATGCAGAAGTTACGTCGTGCTTCGTGGAAACAAAAACAGTCAAGTACAGTTAGTTAGTTACATACCCTGTACAGGGCGTTTGCAGTCAACACCAGCATTCTTTGCTGTTGATAACTTGGCAGGTTTAAGTTGTTGATAACTTGGCAGGTTTCAGTTGTTGATAACTTGGCAGGTTTAAGTTGTTGATAACTTGGCAGGTTTCAGTTGTTGATAACTTGGCAGGTTTAAGTTGTTGATAACTTGGCAGGTTTCAGTTGTTGATAGCTTGGCAGGTTTCAGTTGTTGATAACTTGACAGGTTTCAGTTGTTGATAACTTGACAGGTTTCAGTTCAGTAGTTTGCCATTGACGGTCTCCCTGGCCTAAGTCTTAATGAAAGGGAGCCTAACTTGTGTCAGTGCCTACCTTGTGTCAGTGCCTACCTTGTATCAGTACCTACTTTGCATTAGTGCCTACTTTGCAACAGTCCCTACCGTGTGTCAGTGCCTACCTTGCAACCATGCCTACATTGTGTCAGTGCCTACGTTGTGTCAGTGCCTACGTTGTGTTAGCGCCTACCTTGTATCAGTCCCTACCTTGTATCAGTGCCTTCTTTGTGTCAGTGCCTACCTTGCATCACTGCCTACTTTGCAACTGCGCCTACCTTGCATCTGTGCCTACCCCGTGCTTGCTTTCTGTTGAAACCGCTGTTATTCTCCCGTTCCAGTTTCTAGGCCAGCCGCCAAGACTTACCGAAACCAATCCCAGGTCGGGTCCCGAGGGTCAGTTTGCTGTTTGTTTTTTCGTGACAGTTTCAGAATGAAGTTATTAGATTGCAGCTTCGTGTTTACCACGCTCTCATTACTCATTTAACCTATACGACAGTACATTTAAGGTCAAAGGTTAATAACGGTCATCAAATGTTGACTTCGCTGCGGGTCACACCAAAGTAACTCCCCCCCCCCCCCCTCCTGCCATAGAAGTGTTCATTGTCAGACCTTCACATACGCTCATAGAAGAACGTTCTGTAACGAGGTTACGTGGCCAGTTCCATTCCTCGGTGCGCTTTCTCTCTAGATGTTCTTTTCCTTTCTTCTGTCTCCCTGTATTTCCCCTATGGAGCAGAAGTCCTCAACGTAATCAGGCCGATGATACAACCATGGTCACACAGCGAGAACAGCAAAGCAAAAGAGGCCAGACAAGAAAACTATGTAGGAAGCCAAAGGAGGTTCATAACCAACACAGAGCTGGTGTTGTGAGCCGCTCCCCACAGGCTGAGAATTTATCGAGAAGAGGATCCGAGTATTTATGGACTGAATGGTTCTATGTGCAATGAGGGTAATATGTCGACTAACTAACTAATTAACTAGCGTCTTTTCCTCACCTTTTGGGTCACAGAGATTTGTTTAGTTCTCCCCGAGAGCTCTACAATGGTGATTCTGTCTAATATTTTAGTCCCACTATTCTACACCAGGCAGGCGTTAATTAATGTTTTTAGTTTATTAATACAAACTACTGAGCGTAATCTTGCCAAGAAATCAACAGTCAGCTGAAAGATGCTAATGCTGACAGCGATGTCCTGTAAAGGATATGCAAATGCGTTGATAGTTTATTAATAATTCTTGCAGTCGTTCAGCGTGTTTCTGACCCATAAAGAAGTACCCATGTTGCATTGTCGTTACATATAAGTTTGGTGATAAGTGTAACTTCCGTTGGCTTCCACAGATGTTCCAGTGTTATGGAAGCTCTTCTTGTCTTTTGTATTCTTATTTTCATATCATACGTAGTGGCTTGAAATGAAAACCTTAAAAGTGTGATGGAAATTACAATAACCATGCCATTGTCTTGTAACCTGTCAAATATTGCTGTTAATGATATCAAAGTATTAAACACGTGACATCACAATTTAGATGAGCACGGTGACGTCATAAGGGCCGTTTAAAAATGGCCGCCCTACTTTTGACATGCACCAAAGAGGAGCAGTGTTCTGTTGTGCGTTTTTTTTTTTTTTTAAAATCAGTGAAGGGGTGAAATCTATAGAAAGTCATCGGCGAATAAAGGTCCAGTAAGGCGATGCATGCCTGTCGGTCTAGCAAGTTAGTTAGTTAGTCGCTGTTCCAACTTCACGGCAACGGGTCGTCCCCATATTGCTCCATTCCTGTGCCAGTGAATATCACAAAATGCTCCTCACTGCCCCATGTGAACAATCGAATAGGCAGGAGTGTCGGCAAGCCAACAGCCCGCACAGGTACACTGTGCATAATGCCGCCACCAGAATGCCAACACAAAAGTCCTCCACAAAAAATAGTTCATCGTCGATGAAAACGGCAGTCACCAGAAAGACTTCATTGACTGGGGTTTTATCCTATATGGCTCGAAAACGCAGCACAAAGCACGAACTCCGTAGCTACAGCGACGACTCCCAGGAGTCTCCTGAAAAATGCACTCGTGAACCGAAAAGGCAAACCAGTCAATCCAGCAACAGCCGGCTGTCATCGTTCCGAACATGCAGTTCACGCGAAAAACAACCGCGGACAGATGCAAAAGCATTCCACGCAAAATTCACAGCTCACAGTGTCGCGCCATGCACTCACTCAGTAGCAGGGCGACGGAACCATAGCTTCCTTAGTCGCCTCTTACGACGTGCGTGGTAGGCAACACTGTTACTATTCTTTGCTCCCCCGTATGGACCCCGGCAACACACGGTCCAGCAAGTGTATGAGTGGAGTAGGAAGTTTCAAAACGGCGTGACTTATGTGACAGAGTGTTGACGTGCTGTTAACTATTGGTCAGACATACCAAGTAATGACCTCAGAGTGATTACATTACCGACCAGGCAATGTGGCTTGTTGGGGTAGGGCGCAAACTCAGGTCCGAGACATCTCCAACACTGTGCATTGTTAGGTTCTTTCTGCGGGTCAGAGTTCCGCTTTCTTTTAGAACTTTCTGGGACCGATTTTGTGAGGCTTGGTGGATCACTGTGGGGTCCTTCTTGTGGGGCTGGGCTAACCACTATTGGACATGTCCCGTGAGCCTGAGTGAACACTACCGGACCTGTCTTATGAGTTACTTTGTCGATCAGTGTGGGATCCTTTTCGTGAGACTGGGTGGACATCTATAGGATTTGTTTGTGAGGCTGGGTGAATAACTATAGGACGTTTTATTTTAGACTGGGTGGATGACTATATAACTTGTTTGTGAGGCTGGGTGGACAACTATATGATCTGTTTGTGAGGCTGGGTGGACAACTATAGGATCTGTTTGTGAGGCTGGGTGGACAACTATAGGATCTGTTTGTGAGGCTGGGTGGACAACTATAGGATCTGTTTGTGAGGCTGGGTGGACAACTACAGGATCTGTCTGTGAGGCTGGGTGGACAACTATAGGATCTGTTTGTGAGGCTGGGTGGACAACTATAGGATCTGTTTGTGAGGCTGGGTGGACAACTATAGTACCTGTCTTGTGAGGCTGGGTGGACAACTATAGTACCTATCTTGTGAGGCTGGGTGGACAACTATAGGATCTGTTTGTGAGGCTGGGTGGACAACTATAGGATCTGTTTGTGAGGCTGGGTGGACAACTATAGGATCTGTTTGTGAGGCTGGGTGGACAACTATAGGACCTGTTTGTGAGGCTGGGTGGACAACTATATGACCTGTTTGTGAGGCTGGGTGGACAACTATATGACCTGTTTGTGAGGCTAGGTGGACAACTATATGACCTGTTTGTGAGGCTGGGTGGACAACTATAGTACCTGTTTGTGAGGCTGGGTGGACAACTATATGACCTGTTTGTGAGGCTAGGTGGACAACTATATGACCTGTTTGTGAGGCTGGGTGGACAACTATAGTACCTGTTTGTGAGGCTGGGTGGACAACTATATGACCTGTTTGTGAGGCTAGGTGGACAACGATAGGACCTGTTTGTGAGGCTGGGTGGACAACTATGAGACTTATTATTTGACACTGGGCTGACCACTATGGGGCTCGTTTTGCAAGGCTGGGTGGTTTACTATTGATACCATTTATGAGCCTATAGAACTCATTTTGCGAGGTTGGGTAGATAACTACGGGACTCATTTTGTCATGCTGGGCGGATGTCTGTATGCATGTATATATAAGTAATGTATGCGCGAAATAACGTATGAGAGGCAACAATTAAGAAGGGCAGAATAGCAGACGGGACTGCGTGTCCAATTCTTTACCCTTTGAGAATAAAGTTTGTTCGTTCGTTCTATTAGACCTACTTTGAGAGGATGGGTGGATGTGTATTGGACCTACTTTTTGAGGCTGGGTACTCCGCTATGGGACTCATTGTATGAGGCTCGATATACCAAAGTTGTAATTGTTGTGGCAACTTGTTGACATTTCTTTCTCTCTCTCTCTCTCTCTCTCTCTCTCTCTCTCTCTCTCTCTCTCTCTCTCTCTCTCTCTCTCTCTCTCTCTCTCTCTCTCTCTCTCTGTTTTGTTTGTTTTTGTATTTCCTTTTGTCTTTCTTCATGTACAATGTTCCTCTTGCCTGACCGCACGTCTATATCTATTTCTATTCCTCTGATTCACTGTCAGTCCGGCCATTTTTATTAGTCTGATGTTCTTCCTTGTCTGCCCATTTCTGCCAATCAAACCACGCTTACCCAACACGTTTTGAAATATACAGTTTAATTTGTACGCAATCAACCGTGTCCCTTTTCTGCGTATTTCAGAATCGATGGTGTCCTACATTTTTGTGCCCAGTTGTAAGTCTGACCCACATCCCAGCTAACAAGCAATTACCGACGCTCCAAGAACTTGCAGAGGCTGACGGCGGCCCACTCTGGGGAGGCCACGAATATCGAGCACTGTCAGTGTGTGTGTGTGTGGGGGGTGGCGGTGGGGGGGGGGGGTGTGAGAGAGTGGGTATATGTGCTGGAGCAATCCATAGATTCAGCGGTTCCTAAACTGTGCAGCGTAAGCTGCTGGTGTGTGGCCAAGATGTCCAGATTATCGATGGTCCACGGATATTCCAATGACAGAAACCTTTCTTTTTTCTTAATTCATCTTACTATTCTTTCTTGTTCATCACCATCTTTCTCTTCTTCCCCCTCTTCCACGTTCTCCCTTTTCTATATTCTTATTCTTCTCCTGTACTTTTTTTTTTGTTTCTTAACGTTTGCTCGCTTTGAACTCAAGCGTAGTAGATATATGTGTTACTACTTCTAGTGTACTTGACTGATTTTTGCGTGTGCATTGGTTTTCCCTACTCCCAGTGTCCCTCGCCATAAGGCAAACCCACTCCGACCTCAGAAGTACTTGTAATGTACGTCCCCAAGTCAAGGACGAGGAGTCAACAGTTTAGTCCAACTGACCGGCGTATGGATTGAACCCGCTACCTCGGCATCAGCACACCGGATGTTTAAGAACGGTTAGCTCTTATCAAGTCGGCTACGCTGACATCCTTCTGTACTCCTCTCCTTTATCTTTAATCTTCTCTTTTTTTTCTTATTCTTTCCGCCTCCTTTCTCTTTTTTTTATTCTTCATTTTTGTTCATCCTTCTTTGTCATTTTCTTTATCATCTAATTTTTCTTCATTCTACTTTCTCTTCTACCACTTCTGCATTCTTCTTCCGCTTCTGTACTCTAGAAGGTTAACCCGGTCAACAAACGCCTGCAGAAGTCGGATGTGTCGGCCTAAAGGCACAGTATCGCAGCTCCGCTGTAAACAGGCACAACACAATCATATCCGAAAAAAGACTCCGGATGAACGCAGAAGATGAAGTAGTCTACATTTTCTTCTTTCTATTTCTCCCTTTTCTTTCTTGTTCTTCCCCTTTCTCTTCTTCAATATTTTTGTGATTTTATTATGGTAAAGTTGACCTTTTTCCCTTCGCGAGCTTCCAATTATTTTACATTTCCACAGCCTGGAGGAAGTTGAACCCATTTAATTTGTTTGGGAGATTGCGCAAGTTAAAAATCAATTCCGCAGGTGAAAAATGCAACAGTTGGCCGCTGCTACGACCGAATTTCGAATCAGAAAACCTACTCACAAAACTATTTATGGTATGTGATTTTGGTATCTACATAATTGGACCCTCACGAGTGCTTCGGGGTTTGGGCACTGCGTTCAGATTCTCCATGTGAAATCTATGGGAGAAGACTGGCGCTCTTATTTGGATATCTGTGCTCAGTCAAGGCGATGCTGTATGATAGTCGAAGAAGGAAAACATAACAGTACGTGCTTTCTCCAACATCCGCGTGTTGGTAATATTGTTTGTATTTTATTTTCCGTTCGCTCGCTCGCCTTGAACTCAATCGTAGTCCAACACACTACTTCTAGTATTAATTAATTAATTAATTAATTAATTAATTCATTCATTCATTCATTCATTCATCCATTCAGTGGCATGTCCTTTGCAGAACCTTGCTCCCATAACAACCTTCCGGAAAACCTCTCGATCATAAGCAAGATGTCCCGCGTCTGATACACTATACCACTACACCCGTCTGGAGATCATCTGCCACATCCTGCACCCATCTTCTCTTTGGCCTTCCTCTCTTCCCAGGCATATACCCCTGCATTATTGTTCTCTGTCGCGTAACGTATACTACTAGGATGGAATTGGATCAAAGTAGATACTAAATAGACTTCTACGAATAGAGAATCTAACCACTGCTGAAGAAGCGATCAAATGGCTCGCAATTCTAGAAGAATGATTATCAAAGTCCCAGAATGGATCACTACTTCTAAACAGTGCCAGGCGGAAAGTTATGACGACTAACTGTACTAACACACGAAGACAGTATGTCAAGTTATTCCTGCTAACGTGACTGGAAGAATAATGATCCCCCACTGCCTAATGTATTCTCACACAACAGGAGATAAGACAGAATGATAAGTATAGATGTAGTCCTTTCACTCGTCACACAATCTGATGATGCTAATGCTAATCCTATAATGACTGACGCAGTTGTGAAAATTACAAATATAACATAACGTTTAATACTAAAGAACACTACGTGAGCCCCACTAGGAACTCACTGACACATAAGAGATACGCAGATCCCTGAACTTTCTATAAGATAATGTTCAGCTAGAGGATATAATCATAGACTTCTAGCCGATAGCGGACAAATTTTGATTGCTGTGCAGTGGCAAACGGGTGGGTAGCCACTCATCTGATAATCCTTAGCCTCCTGGATGGTAAGCTGTCAGTGCTGACTGGATCGTGGTATGGACTCCACTCTCTGCTGCATCAAGTGAGTGGTTCGTAGCTCAATCACCGGTCGTGACTACGGCTACAGATGATCAGGGTGCAGGCTCTGTGAATGACAGTGAGAAGGAGTGAATAATCCTTCAAGACAGACTTGTAAATTCTTTTGGCCATGTCATTGTCCTGCATGGCATGCTTGTCTCATAAATTTCAATAGCATGTATTATCTCAATTTACACATTTTGATTCCTTATCTGAAATCTACAACAGCACACTGATCTAATGGAAACAGCACACAAATGATATCCTATTCTCTCTGCTGACATTTAGATCAAACATGTACAATCACAATGCTCTACTTCAAAGACCACATTCCAAATATATATTCTAAGTCATGATTAATCATGGAAACATGAACCACAATTCACATAATGACTTAACAGTACACATAGGATTACTTCAATGGAATGAAACTCAGACGCCACAACTCTGACGTCACATATACATTAACAAACCATTAAATCGATGAAACACCACACATCATTTTCCAAGTATGGAAACACACAAACTACACTCCACACGATGAATTAACATCACATATTGATGAATTCCGAGCGCCCCCATTCTCTGCAATAAATGTTTGAAGCTGTTTTAGAAGAACATCTTTAAATTGCTCAACAAGTATTAGTTCCTCCAGCCCGTCATAAGTAGCATCCAAATCACTCAGTTCTACCCACTTGTTAAAATAAGTGTGTAACCGTGAGGCGAACTGAGGAAATGACTCTCCTTGTGACCGTTTGGCTGTACGGAACTTCAACCTGTAGGCACTAGAAGTTAGCTGATATTGTTTCAAGAGAGCATTTTTAAGTGTGACAAAGTCCTTCTCAAGACCTGGAGGGAGCTTTGCAAACACGTCATACGCCGGTCCTCGAAGTGCTTGGGAGAGTTTAATATTAAATTTATCCTTAGGCAGATTGTAGGCTTCACACATTAACACAAATTTGTCAAGATATTCATCCATCTGATCCTCCTTCGGGTCGAAGTGGGCCAGTGGAAAACTCATTGATCCTGGAGTAATATGTGGTCCTGAGGAAATGTCTTGACTGTCAGTTGGAGAGCTGGCACTGCTAAATCTGGAGGCATCAGGATTTTGTAGTTCTAATCTCCTCAGTTCTAACTCATGCTGTCTTAACTGCTCAGCTAATTTCAACTCCTTGTCCAGTTCTGCTTGCTTCAACTGGTTGTCCAATTCAGCCTGTTTCAACTGGTTGTCCAATTCAGCCTGTTTCAACTGGTTGTCCAATTCAGCCTCCGCATCTGCTGTCTGGATTCAATTTCCGCCATCTGGATTTTTAATTTAATTCTTTCCTCTCGTTTATTTCTATGATTTAGAGGGTTGTTCGGCTTAACAAGAGCCAGCAATAAAATATGTTTATACACAGACAGGTGTTCAATTTTAGCCAATTGACGTGATAGTAGCTCCTGCTCCCTCCAGGTTGCTGTCAAAAATGGCAGATGCTAGGGTGCTACCGGAAGTTAACTTCTCATCCAGGAGAGTTCCCTTCCTGTGGCCAAATTATTATTCACAGCCAAACCTGAATATAAACTTCAGCCTGACTTGATTTCTTGGCTTGTAAACGAACTCTACCCTACATCTACTTCTAACTATAAGAAGACATAATTTAACTCTCTCTATAGTTTTATGTATATAAATACACTAACCAAAGACGATTTTATCTAATATTTGAAAATATAGATAAAAATAAAAAAATAATACAGGATACATAGAGGGGTTTACTGAGGGCTATCTCCATCTAGTAACAAAACGATCTGAGAGGTGGGCCTACCTGTCACATTCTCTCCAAACTTTCATGACGTTTCAAGTGACCAAAATATTTCAATTTTCTTTGTTTTATCGTCTTTAATAGCCAACATTCAGCTCTTGAAGTATGGATGCATTTGTTCTTTCCTTTACCCAAGATATTTTTAGAACTCGTCTATAACATTTATATTCAAAGGCATTTATGCGCTGTTCAGCTTGTTTAGTAAGTGTCCAGGTCTCACAGGCATATGTTGCAATGGGAAAGATGCATGCTCTTAAAGATCAAATTTTTGTAGTTCTGTCTGTCCCACTCCATAATTTATTCAGTTGTTTTAGTCTTTGAAGAGCAATTGATAGTCGTCGTTTAATTTCTTTCATTGTGTCACCGTTGTTGGTAATCAATGACCCAAGATAGTACTTCACTTAATTTTTCGTGTGGATTAGCTTTCCCCATTAACAGTGTCCCTCGCCATCAGGCGAACCCACTCCGACTTCAGAGGTACTTGTAATTTACGTCCCAAAGTCAAGGACGACAGGTTAACATTTTAGTCCAGCTGTCCGGTGTAGGGATTGAACCGCTTACATCGGCGTCAGCACACCGGATGTTTAAGAACACACGTTCTTATCCATTCGGCCATGCTGACCTCTTGTAATATTGAGACGAGATAACAAAAAGTTAAGGGTTCAAAGGCGAGAGGTTAACTTCATTGCACCGGGGTTGATCCCTTATGACTAGATCTCTTTCCCCAGGTCGACCTGTCGAAATCGTCACACTCCGTAGGTTTAGCGACGACTTCCAAGAATCCTCGAGAAAATTGCACTCATGAACCGAACGGGATCGAACCCACAACCTACGGAGCGCCAAGTTCGTTACGAAGACTCCCTATAGCAGTGGTTGTCAACCTTTTCTTGGCCCGTGCCCCCTTCACCATATTTTCAGAACGTCATTCCTTCCCCTCCCCCTTTTCGTATTTCCTACCAAAAAATTTGGCCCATGCTCCCCTTCACCATATTTTAACGTCATTCTTCCCCCCACCCCTTTCGTATTTCATACCTAAAATCACCCCCTCCCCCCCCCCTACACAGTATACGTAATAATGGAAGCACATACCAAAACAAGTCTAGACGTCCACATAAAACGTGATTTGTGGGTCTACTTACTTTATAAAATGAATTTTAGAAGGGTGAGACGTACAGAACCGTAAAGTATGAAGGGAAAAACAATATCAAGTAATCGCTTCTTGTATTAACGCGATCTTGAAATAATCTTCATCCCCCCCCCCCCCCCCCCCCCGGGGTGGGGATTTCCTACCGGTTGAGAACCACTGCCCTATAGCAAACAGTAAAGAATGACGGGAAGACGGTTGCTTAGTTGGTCAAATAGAAGTCACAGAAATAACCTAAGTGCGCATGTCCGTATATGACACGTGACAACAGTTGCACTATACAACTGCATATCTCGAGGGAATGTGCTGTAGTAGTAATGTACCAGCTATGCATTACTTCACTACTTTACGGATGCAATTCGTAATCCCGCATAAAGCGTTTGAAATACACCTGCGGGCGATTTGGCAGCAGACCACCGTGCGTTGGTTTTCATGTAATGGTATGTTTGCCGGTCGTTTAGAAAGCAATAGCAAACCTTGTTTTTTCCGCATATCCTTTACAGGACATTGCAGTCAACACAGCATTTTTCAGCTGCTGTTGATGTCTTCGCAAGTTTTACGTTCAGTAGTATGCCATTTTTTTTTCTGAACGACCGGCTCACATACCCCCGTAAGTAACCAACTCGATGCGATCCGCTGCCGAATCTCGCGCAACTAATAGCAAACTACTGAATGCAAACTTAGCAATGAAATCGCAAACAGCCAAAAGTGCTAAGGTTGACTGCGACATCCTGCAAATAATATGCAAATCTAATCTCACAATGCAAGTACCGTCCCTGCTGTAGATTTGTCCGTGATTGGTTGGATTTTGTAGCTGGCTTTCTACGGCTTTAAGAATCCAGCTGCATTCCAACTTTCCCAGGGTATGCATAGTAGGTATTGAGTCCCTGAAACACACGGTGACAAGCACGTCAAACATGTTGCAGGACGAGACCGTCAAACTCTGGTTATTTCCTGGGCAAATGTACGTTTAATAGCTTGCCATTGCTGTCCGAATGAGACGTGAACGTTTAATTCCAACCTACTATGGTACAGCGGTTTAATAGTCTACCTCGATATCAATGCATGGGAAGTTTTGAGAGCGAGAGCTCTTGTTCTTTCGAACATGTAAACTTCAGACATACACGTACAAAGGCATATCTTCTTCTTCTTCGTTCATCCAGAGTTTTGTGTGTGTGTGTGTGGATGTGATTGCGTTGTGCCTGTTGTGGCATAATTGCTAACCACCATTATTCAGTTGACAAGAATTCAAGCCAAGAAGAGGAGACAATATAAAACAATGGACTTTACTAACGCAAACTGAAACCAAACCTTTTAAACTTAATGCAACATCAAAACTGGAACTGGAACAAGTGACAGATGACGTCAATGCTAGGAAACATTTCATCAGCCCAAACTCAGGGGATCATTGGACTAAAACAGACATGTGACAATGCCTTCGCGCCAACGCCTGTATAGATTATGTTAATCGGCACTCTTCCTAAAACATGCATGATGAACAGACGTGAAAACTAGTGTGACCGTTTTTCAAATAGGGAAGGCAGAATGTCTGGATCCCAGGTGAGCTTGTTAGTCCTTAGATTGAACTGATGACCAGATGTATCAAAGGCCCAGGAATGGTATTCAGTGTTTGTAATGTCAATTGAAATATATTATTATAAATTAAAACCTCTAAGTGAAAAAATGTTTGACTGTTCCATTCTGACGACGCATGAGCCGTTTCCCGGGCAAACTGACAATTTAATACTCTTTTCGAATACTGCAATCTCTGATATTCTTGAAGATAATTATTAACTTTAAGAAGTGCATAATAATACTATATTCTATTCTAGACAACTGTACGAAGTGATGATTCTAAAGCAATCTTGTGCATTTCAGCAGAAACACTGTTAAAAATGCTATCACTATCTACAGCTAAAATGACAGTTCGTGTACTAGAACAAGTGCCTTGTTCTAAAACAGACTTATCTATGCCTATTTACAATCTAGAAGGCTGAAAGAGAAATCAATCTTTCCTTTCTGCTTCATCTATTGAATAAATAGGGTTTGATGGAATAAATATTTATATTTGTCTCATCTCATCTCATCATGTTCCTCTTGTACCTTGCGGTGTCGAGGTGAAGTATAAACTTCGTGAGAGTGCCCGGTTATGGGCTTCGTATATCGACATTCCCATGGATTCTGTTATTCCCTCAGTCCAACGTTTACGTGGTCGGCCTCTTCCTCTGTTTCCATCTGGTCTGTACATCATTGCTTGTTGTGGCATGCTGTTGACTGGTAGCCTACTTGCATGGCCAAACCACTCCATATATTTGTGTCACAATTTAATTAGATAAGGGCACACATGAACTGCATTACATCAGCAAAGTTGTGCTTCGCGGAACTCCACCACCAGAAGTTGACTTAACTCATTACTCAACACAACTTAACAAACACAACCACCCACAACTCAACACTCAACATCACAACAACAACAGATAATGGGAGAGGAGTTATTATACACAGAAGAAGAAGAAGAAGAAGTTCGTTGATTGGGAAAACACAGAATTGTTTATACACACTACAAACACAATTGGGTGATAGAAATGTTATAAATGTATGTCATTTATTTACATGCATCTTGACACCTCCTTGTCAGGGTCTTAAACCTGGCTCGTCATACCTAACACATGTGAGACAAGTGCAAGTACAACATGATTGGACTTGACACACAACGACACTAAGTTCAATGGATTTATTTACAAGTCACATGCAATACGATCTAGTTTGGCATGTGATGATCATTACAATACATATACAATACATTAATACACTTACAGACAACCCACAGCTTTACCGTCTATCTCACAAGATATACAAGCATTCGACTTTCGGGCATAGAACTACACAAAGCCTTTCTCAACCCACACGTCCTGTCCTGTCCGAGTACCCAAGCGGTCTGTCTGTTTCTCGCACAGCGCTTTCCCTCTGTGGATTGGCTTCACGAGGACTGCGTGCGTCTTGCTTTGTCCTTGCCTGACCGCTGGCTATCACGTCAGCCAGCAACCTGCGGGCAGGTAACTAGTACTCGCCTGGCGGGCGTAACGATGTTACTGCATCCCGGTTGGGGACTATTCGCCTGGCGGGCGTAACGATGTTCCTGCATCTCGGTTGGAGACATTCGAGATTCTGACACGCTCCCCCGGGGTTTACTCATGAAAGATCTTATATTTCATGTATAATCTATATATATATACAGGGTTAATATTTTAACCATGTCAGAATCGACCTTTCTGTTGTTATGTAAGGCATAGAAATACATAAGAATACATATATTGGCATAGAAATACATACGAAATGCAAGTTGTATGTTTAAGACATGTGGTGTTCAATCTTTACCACTTTCCAAGTTTCATCCTCTCGATGGATGATCACCTGAGTTGCAATATTGACCCAGTCAGATCGGTAGCACCAGCTTCCAAAGCAACTACCTCGCAACCTCTTAAAAAAAGTAATAATATGCTTTTTGTAACAAAAAACATCAGGTAAGACTGTAATACGTCTTTTTTATAAGCCGTATTCAACGCTCGAGCTCCGACCTCATTTGGCCGGGAGCTCTTCCGTCGGTCTACAACGTCGGTAACCCTATACCATGCCCAGTTGATGATTTCTTGGAGTGTTAACAATCTGGCAACACAATGGCTATTTATATACAACACATATTCGAATACATTTCAAATTACCGCCCTTAGTGTAATCATGTAACAACAATTAAATGAAAGGGACATAATTTCAAAAACTATCAAATGTAATCTATTACAATTATTCTTCTATGTCTCAGCGTCATAGCTTGATGCTTTTCCATACTAGCGGAAAAATGTCGATAGTGTGAATAAGTTAATCAAGATATGATTCTAAGATTACAGTAGTTGAAAAAATGTTAATACACAATTCGTGTATTCGAAATTGGTGTTTCATAATTCTTTTAAAAGCGTCATAACTTTTTAAGGTTTTGTTTATCGTCTGCTAATTTTAGTCTAAATTTACAAATTATCCGGAAGTACACACGAACAGCTGATGTTGTTGAAAATTCTATCACACACTTGTTCCGGTCTGATGTAGGAATTCGGAATGTGAAACTGTTCTGATAGTTCATGTGTTCGTTGTTTCACTGGAAAACTTCTGGATTTCGATTTACTGCAGTGGTGTAAATGTCAAAGTTCAGTTCACTCTTTCAGTCACGGATTAAAATATCACTGGATATGTTCCACTCGCAGATACCACTGATAAATTGGATATTTCGCTTGAGGTAAGTTCAGAGCGAATGTGGCACTGTTCTTGTTTAGTAATATGTACAATTAATATTGTTCGCTTTCTACCACACGCTACACAATTATTCAAGACAATTACTACATTAATAATAAAATAAGAAAAATATATATATAGTGGGACTGAACCCTATCACATCTTATAATAGACGTACACAGCTTTCATTGAAAAACTTCACTGATGGCTGTGTTGGTCTGAGTGTTTTCTAACACACTGCACTCAGACATTAGTGCTTACTGGGTCGTTCGGACAACGGGACAAGAGATCAGCAATCGTGTTGGTTCTGCCAGCGATATGTCGAACTTCAAAGCTGTAATCTTGCAGCAAAAGAGAACAGCGCGCTATCATCTGGTTGGTAGGTACTCCTGAAGTAATAAATTTTAATGGGCTATTGTCGGACTCTACAATAAAATGACGTCCCAGGAGGAATCTGGACAATTTTGTTATACCCACCACTAGAGCAAGGACTTCCAACTGTGGTGTGGACCAAGCGCGTTCTCTTGGTTTCAATTTTCTAGAGACGTAGTATACAGGATGTAGAATGTTGTCATGTTCCTGTAACAGAACTGCCCCAAACGCCACGGAGCTCGCGTCTGTGCGTAATCTGAAAGGAATATGTAAATTTGGCAATTTGAGAATGGGATTCTTTAAACTATTCTCAGAAAAATAAGATAACACTTTCTGGAATGCAAATTTTAGGCATTCATTGTTTACAATCTTCTCAGGTTGGTTTTTCGTTAGTAGGTTAGTAAATTTTTCTGTCAGTTCAGCAAAATCTGGTATGAACTGCCTATAATAATTTAATAGTCCTAACACACTTCTGACTTGCTTCTTTGTAGTCGGAAGTGAGAGTTTCAGTATTTTGGACACGATGTTATCGTCTGTCGTGACAAAGCCATTAGATATTTTATACCCCAAGAAGGAGATTTCTTGATAGGCTATGTCTACTTTTGTAGGCTTCACCGTCAGTCCGTGCTGTCTGATCCGTTCAAATGTCTGCTATAATGTCTTTATGTAGTCTGTCATCGTCTTTGTGTGAACACAAATGTCGTCCATGTAACAGATAATGTTTGGTATGTCCACTAGTAAAAGTCGTGTCATACGTACGAATGTTGCTGGGGCATTGACCAGCCCAAATGGAAGTTTGCACCATTCGTACAATCCCCAAGGTGTGGCAAATGCTGTCAGATGTCTGCTCTGCTCGTGTACCGTTATCTGCCAATAACCTTTCGTCATATCTAACTTTGTAAAGTACGTAGAGTCTGTCAGTTCTGTCAGTAGATCTTCAGAGTTGGTCATTGGTTCTAGATCTAGAAGTGTTATTTTATTTAATTTTCGGTAATCTACACAGAGTCTTATCGTGTTGTCTTTTTTGCGTACCATGACCATTGGAGATGAAAAATGTGATTGGGATCGTCTAATGATGTTGTTTTTCTCTAAGCTAATGATTTCCTGATGTAAGTTTTCTTCGTAATGCAATGGAATGGTGTAAGGTCTGCATTTTATGGGTGAGTTTGAAGTGAGCGTGATGTGGTGTTGTACTAATTCTGTTTGTCCTGGGTTGTTGGGGAAGATGGTGTTGTACTGTTGTATGAGATGTTTGCAGCTGTCTGTTTCTGCTTGAGTTAAGTTTGGGTTTATTTTGATTTCTTTCAAGCAGTTTGTCGTGTCTAATGCCGGTGTTGGAATTTCGTCACTATCTTCGTCATCTTCGTGGTCTATTATCACTGTACAGGCTGTCGTATCGTCTTGTTCGTTGTCTCTGTTGTAATATGGTCTTAGCATATTGATGTGGAATATTTTGTGTTTGTCTTTTATTTGAATCTCATAGTCTACAGCTGAAATCTGTCTTATTACTTTAAACGGTCCTTGCCAAGAGTCAGTCAATAATTGTCGGTCACTAGGTAAGAGAAGAAGTACGTCCTGTCCAGGTGTCAACGTTATTGTCCTGTTACCTTTGTCTGCATATTGTCTATATGTAGCACCAGATAGTTTTAGTGCTTCTTTTGCAAATATGTCTCGGACTAAGGATAGGTAGTCAGAGAACGTTTGAGTAGGTTTTGGACTCAACTTGCTGAACTGTTCTCTGTAACCTGCCTCATCTAGCATAAAATGTGCCATAATTTTTGATTTTAGATAATGGTAATCTTTTCTGAGGTCTTTGGGGATAGTCTCTATGACTTTCAGAGGCTCCCCTGACAAACTCTTCATATAAATAATGTTCCATTCAGAAACTGGGACCTGGTAGTGGTCCATTAAAGTGTCAAAATTTTGGGTGAACGCTGCAATGCAGTCACCTGAGGTATAATTTCTCACAATACCTTGATACTTTTTGTACTGGTTTTCTTTCTCCAGTCTTTGAGATTTCTTAGACTCTTTGTCTATGGCAGTTTCAGTATCAAGTTGTTTAATTTTTAGTTGTAATTCCAGCTCTTCTCGTTTACTTTGAGCTGCTATCTCCGCCTTCTTCAATTCAATATCTAACTCTGCTTGCTTTGTTTTCGCGGATAATTCTAGCTCAGCTTGTTTTGTTTTTGCCTCTGCCTGCTTTAATGCTGTTTCTGCCTCTGCTTGCTTGGCAGCTCTTTCAGCTGCTCTTTCTTCGCGTTCGTGGTATTCAGAATATTTTCTTTCACTCCACAACTAACTTCACAAATACAATCTAAATATATCTCAACACTCTACAACAATGATGACACATCACTTACATCAAGATGACATTCAGTAAGGACATAGACATCAAGTTTACAAGATGGCGACAAGGTCAAAATGGCGACAAGTTCAAAATGGCGACAAGTTACACAATCATTACACGTATACAAGTTCAAACACTATAATAATATACGAGGACTAGTCTTCCACGTTTAAACAATGTAATAATATACGAGGACGAGCTTTCACGATAACACATTCAAATGTATGTAATTTACATTCACATCTAGGTTCAAATCTTAACTAAATTAAAGTCGGACGAAAACCTCTACGATCAAACAATCTAATAATATATAATCACGTTTAAATACTATAAGCGGACGAGCCTTCCACGTTCACACATGTCAGGGTCTTAAACCTGGCTCGTTATACCTAACACATGTGAGACAAGTACAAGTACAACATGATTGGACTTGACACACAACGACACTAAGTTCAATGGATTTATTTACAAGTCACATGCAATACGATCTAGTTTGGCATGTGATGATCATTACAATACATATACAATACATTAATACACTTACAGACAACCCACAGCTTTACCGTCTATCTCACAAGATATACAAGCATTCGACTTTCGGGCATAGAACTACACAAAGCCTTTCTCAACCCACACGTCCTGTCCTGTCCGAGTACCCAAGCGGTCTGTCTGTTTCTCGCACAGCGCTTTCCCTCTGTGGATTGGCTTCACGAGGACTGCGTGCGTCTTGCTTTGTCCTTGCCTGACCGCTGGCTATCACGTCAGCCAGCAACCTGCGGGCAGGTAACTAGTACTCGCCTGGCGGGCGTAACGATGTTACTGCATCCCGGTTGGGGACTATTCGCCTGGCGGGCGTAACGATGTTCCTGCATCTCGGTTGGAGACATTCGAGATTCTGACACGCTCCCCCGGGGTTTACTCATGAAAGATCTTATATTTCATGTATAATCTATATATATATACAGGGTTAATATTTTAACCATGTCAGAATCGACCTTTCTGTTGTTATGTAAGGCATAGAAATACATAAGAATACATATATTGGCATAGAAATACATACGAAATGCAAGTTGTATGTTTAAGACATGTGGTGTTCAATCTTTACCACTTTCCAAGTTTCATCCTCTCGATGGATGATCACCTGAGTTGCAATATTGACCCAGTCAGATCGGTAGCACCAGCTTCCAAAGCAACTACCTCGCAACCTCTTAAAAAAAAGTAATAATATGCTTTTTGTAACAAAAAACATCAGGTAAGACTGTAATACGTCTTTTTTTATAAGCCGTATTCAACGCTCGAGCTCCGACCTCATTTGGCCGGGAGCTCTTCCGTCGGTCTACAACGTCGGTAACCCTATACCATGCCCAGTTGATGATTTCTTGTAGTGTTAACAATTTGGCAACACAATGGCTATTTATATACAACACATATTCGAATACATTTCAAATTACCGCCCTTAGTGTAATCATGTAACAACAATTAAATGAAAGGGACATAATTTCAAAAACTATCAAATGTAATCTATTACAATTATTCTTCTATGTCTCAGCGTCATAGCTTGATGCTTTTCCATACTAGCGGAAAAATGTCGATAGTGTGAATAAGTTAATCAAGATATGATTCTAAGATTACAGTAGTTGAAAAAATGTTAATACACAATTCGTGTATTCGAAATTGGTGTTTCATAATTCTTTTAAAAGCGTCATAACTTTTTAAGGTTTTGTTTATCGTCTGCTAATTTTAGTCTAAATTTACAAATTATCCGGAAGTACACACGAACAGCTGATGTTGTTGAAAATTCTATCACACACTTGTTCCGGTCTGATGTAGGAATTCGGAATGTGAAACTGTTCTGATAGTTCATGTGTTCGTTGTTTCACTGGAAAACTTCTGGATTTCGATTTACTGCAGTGGTGTAAATGTCAAAGTTCAGTTCACTCTTTCAGTCACGGATTAAAATATCACTGGATATGTTCCACTCGCAGATACCACTGATAAATTGGATATTTCGCTTGAGGTAAGTTCAGAGCGAATGTGGCACTGTTCTTGTTTAGTAATATGTACAATTAATATTGTTCGCTTTCTACCACACGCTACACAATTATTCAAGACAATTACTACATTAATAATAAAATAAGAAAAATATATATATAGTGGGACTGAACCCTATCACATCTTATAATAGACGTACACAGCTTTCATTGAAAAACTTCACTGATGGCTGTGTTGGTCTGAGTGTTTTCTAACACACTGCACTCAGACATTAGTGCTTACTGGGTCGTTCGGACAACGGGACAAGAGATCAGCAATCGTGTTGGTTCTGCCAGCGATATGTCGAACTTCAAAGCTGTAATCTTGCAGCAAAAGAGAACAGCGCGCTATCATCTGGTTGGTAGGTACTCCTGAAGTAATAAATTTTAATGGGCTATTGTCGGACTCTACAATAAAATGACGTCCCAGGAGGAATCTGGACAATTTAGTTATACCCACCACTAGAGCAAGGGCTTCCAATTGTGGTGTCGACCAAGCGCGTTCTCTTGGTTTCAATTTTCTAGAGACGTAGTATACAGGATGTAGAATGTTGTCATGTTCCTGTAACAGAACTGCCCCAATCGCCACGGAGCTCGCGTCTGTGCGTAATCTGAAAGGAATATGTAAATTTGGCAATTTGAGAATGGGATTCTTTAAACTATTCTCAGAAAAATAAGATAACACTTTCTGGAATGCAAATTTTAGGCATTCATTGTTTACAATCTTCTCAGGTTGGTTTTTCGTTAGTAGGTTAGTAAATTTTTCTGTCAGTTCAGCAAAATCTGGTATGAACTGCCTATAATAATTTAATAGTCCTAACACACTTCTGACTTGCTTCTTTGTAGTCGGAAGTGAGAGTTTCAGTATTTTGGACACGATGTTATCGTCTGTCGTGACAAAGCCATTAGATATTTTATACCCCAAGAAGGAGATTTCTTGATAGGCTATGTCTACTTTTGTAGGCTTCACCGTCAGTCCGTGCTGTCTGATCCGTTCAAATGTCTGCTATAATGTCTTTATGTAGTCTGTCATCGTCTTTGTGTGAACACAAATGTCGTCCATGTAACAGATAATGTTTGGTATGTCCACTAGTAAAAGTCGTGTCATACGTACGAATGTTGCTGGGGCATTGACCAGCCCAAATGGAAGTTTGCACCATTCGTACAATCCCCAAGGTGTGGCAAATGCTGTCAGATGTCTGCTCTGCTCGTGTACCGTTATCTGCCAATAACCTTTCGTCATATCTAACTTTGTAAAGTACGTAGAGTCTGTCAGTTCTGTCAGTAGATCTTCAGAGTTGGTCATTGGTTCTAGATCTAGAAGTGTTATTTTATTTAATTTTCGGTAATCTACACAGAGTCTTATCGTGTTGTCTTTTTTGCGTACCATGACCATTGGAGATGAAAAATGTGATTGGGATCGTCTAATGATGTTGTTTTTCTCTAAGCTAATGATTTCCTGATGTAAGTTTTCTTCGTAATGCAATGGAATGGTGTAAGGTCTGCATTTTATGGGTGAGTTTGAAGTGAGCGTGATGTGGTGTTGTACTAATTCTGTTTGTCCTGGGTTGTTGGAGAAGATGGTGTTGTACTGTTGTATGAGATGTTTGCAGCTGTCTGTTTCTGCTTGAGTTAAGTTTGGGTTTATTTTGATTTCTTTCAAGCAGTTTGTCGTGTCTAATGCCGGTGTTGGAATTTCGTCACTATCTTCGTCATCTTCGTGGTCTATTATCACTGTACAGGCTGTCGTATCGTCTTGTTCGTTGTCTCTGTTGTAATATGGTCTTAGCATATTGATGTGGAATATTTTGTGTTTGTCTTTTATTTGAATCTCATAGTCTACAGCTGAAATCTGTCTTATTACTTTAAACGGTCCTTGCCAAGAGTCAGTCAATAATTGTCGGTCACTAGGTAAGAGAAGAAGTACGTCCTGTCCAGGTGTCAACGTTATTGTCCTGTTACCTTTGTCTGCATATTGTCTATATGTAGCACCAGATAGTTTTAGTGCTTCTTTTGCAAATATGTCTCGGACTAAGGATAGGTAGTCAGAGAACGTTTGAGTAGGTTTTGGACTCAACTTGCTGAACTGTTCTCTGTAACCTGCCTCATCTAGCATAAAATGTGCCATAATTTTTGATTTTAGATAATGGTAATCTTTTCTGAGGTCTTTGGGGATAGTCTCTATGACTTTCAGAGGCTCCCCTGACAAACTCTTCATATAAATAATGTTCCATTCAGAAACTGGGACCTGGTAGTGGTCCATTAAAGTGTCAAAATTTTGGGTGAACGCTGCAATGCAGTCACCTGAGGTATAATTTCTCACAATACCTTGATACTTTTTGTACTGGTTTTCTTTCTCCAGTCTTTGAGATTTCTTAGACTCTTTGTCTATGGCAGTTTCAGTATCAAGTTGTTTAATTTTTAGTTGTAATTCCAGCTCTTCTCGTTTACTTTGAGCTGCTATCTCCGCCTTCTTCAATTCAATATCTAACTCTGCTTGCTTTGTTTTCGCGGATAATTCTAGCTCAGCTTGTTTTGTTTTTGCCTCTGCCTGCTTTAATGCTGTTTCTGCTCTGCTTGCTTGGCAGCTCTTTCAGCTGCTCTTTCTTCGCGTTCGTGGTATTCAGAATATTTTCTTTCACTCCACAACTAACTTCACAAATACAATCTAAATATATCTCAACACTCTACAACAATGATGACACATCACTTACATCAAGATGACATTCAGTAAGGACATAGACATCAAGTTTACAAGATGGCGACAAGGTCAAAATGGCGACAAGTTCAAAATGGCGACAAGTTACACAATCATTACACGTATACAAGTTCAAACACTATAATAATATACGAGGACTAGTCTTCCACGTTTAAACAATGTAATAATATACGAGGACGAGCTTTCACGATAACACATTCAAATGTATGTAATTTACATTCACATCTAGGTTCAAATCTTAACTAAATTAAAGTCGGACGAAAACCTCTACGATCAAACAATCTAATAATATATAATCACGTTTAAATACTATAAGCGGACGAGCCTTCCACGTTCACACATGTCAGGGTCTTAAACCTGGCTCGTTATACCTAACACATGTGAGACAAGTACAAGTACAACATGATTGGACTTGACACACAACGACACTAAGTTCAATGGATTTATTTACAAGTCACATGCAATACGATCTAGTTTGGCATGTGATGATCATTACAATACATATACAATACATTAATACACTTACAGACAACCCACAGCTTTACCGTCTATCTCACAAGATATACAAGCATTCGACTTTCGGGCATAGAACTACACAAAGCCTTTCTCAACCCACACGTCCTGTCCTGTCCGAGTACCCAAGCGGTCTGTCTGTTTCTCGCACAGCGCTTTACCTCTGTGGATTGGCTTCACGAGGACTGTGTGCGTCTTGCTTTGTCCTTGCCTGACCACTGGCTATCACGTCAGCCAGCAACCTGTGGGCAGGTAACTAGTACTCGCCTGGCGGGCGTAACGATGTTACTGCATCCCGGTTGGGGACTATTCGCCTGGCGGGCGTAACGATGTTCCTGCATCTCGGTTGGAGACATTCGAGATTCTGACACTCCTCACTCTTGTCACTGTCTTACTGTACACGTCTCACTGACCCCAGGTCCAATGAGAACTTACATACAACAGGAACCAACTGAGACAAGGCGTACACAGTGTGATAAACTCTGACCACCCCAAATTAACCCAACACTAGATTAGAGAAGAGAAGAGAGGGAGGGGGGAGAACTAGTTCCTACTTCAGGAATTTAGATTTCTTCCGACCTACTTTTAGAATATTGTATTGGGGAGATTGTATATGTTTATGTGAATCTTACACAGTGAAATCTTGGTGGCAACCAACTGACCAACCAACCAAACCAGATCCCAGAGAGAGAAAGAGATGACCCCACTTGAGATGGAAGAAGACTTGGTCATGGGCAGAACTGGAGTGGATCCATCAGTCAATGGACCCAGGCTTATCCAAATCTCCCATCACAAGGGTACCTTTCTTTTAGGAACACACAACACTCAGTTTCAGGAACTGATACATAAATGTTGATTTCACTATCACCACACTTAACATGTACAACATTCAATTGTTTACCATGTTTTCACACTTGTTGACATCATGTATATTGATGCTTATTTATTGATGGTTTGTAATATTGGTCCTATATGCATGTTTCTAATTTATCTTGTGTACAACACAATAGAAATGTACATGACAGGCCAGAAGACACAGGCCCATTCAATAAATAATTAACTGTCACTGATCTTATGTTGATTATTGGTTCAACCTATCTGTGATTCTCCATCTTATGTGTGTACACCTGTTGTCAAGATCTAATGAGACTTGGTTATGTGTTTAATTGTTTAAAAACCAAATTAACTCATGAAGGAATATGTAATTGGGAGAGACTCAAGATCTATCAACTGCTCAACATCCATGCTTTCTTAATATAAATCAGGCTGAGAGAATTCTCCAGACTTTCCTCAGATTTGATAAACAAAAAAAAAAAAGGGGGGGGGGGCTCAAGGGCTATAAGAATCCTTGGAGAAGGGGCAGAATCCCAGTTGGTATTTATTATTTTCACCAGGGCCATAATCTATATCTCCTAGACAAAATTAAATAAGACGAGGCCTGCAGATAACTCGAGGGTCATATTCTGGGGTTATTGAAGACAGAAGAGGATGGGGCCCAACTTCTTTGATTAGAAATGGGGCATGCACCAAAGTGATTTCCCACTCCCTTCAAAAATATATGACACCTGTTTACAGCAAAGTTGTGTTCTTGCGCCGTTAGGCCGACACATCCAACTTCTGCGGGCATTTGTTGACCGGGTTAACCATCCCGGGGGTACAAAGGCATATAAGTATAGCCCTGCCTTAGACAGACCGGTGTTTGAACAACTTTTTACCTTAAGCAAGAGTGTGCATGGAAGCTTATTTGAAACAAGTTTACATTGATAGTTCAAGAGAAGTATATATAGAAACAACGAATGAAACAAATGATGGGTATAATTAAAGAGAAGGATACGTAGAAACAACGAATGAAACAAATTATGGGTATAGTTCAAGAGAAGAATACGTAGAAACAACGAATGAAACAAATGATGCGTATAGTTCAAGAGAAGGATACGTAGAAACAACGAATGAAACAAATTATGGGTATAGTTCAAGAGAAGAATACGTAGAAACAACGAATGAAACATATGATGGGTATAGTTCAAGTGAAGTATACATAGAAATAACGAGTGGTTATATTTTCAGCAGAGATCACTCCTCGTGTATACTGGGGTGGCCCTGAAAAGGACCGATGGAGACGACAGACATAGCTGTCAGATTTACTTGGCTGCCTTCGGCTTTGCTGTGGCTTTCTTGGTTGGGATGTTAGCTTTCTTTGGCTTGGCGGCGGCAGCGATCTTCTCTGGAATTTTGGGCTTCTTGGAAACTGGTTTTCTTGGCACTGACCTTCTTGGGAGATTTAGGCTTCCTTTCTTTCTTGGCATTGGGAACTTTCTCAGCTTTCTCGCCAAGTCTGAATGAACCAGCAGCTCCGGTTCCCTTGGACTGTTTCAGGCTTCCAGCTGTAACGCCGGCTTTTAGATGTACTGAGGGTGAGCTGCCGATGCCTTGGGCTTGCTGGATGCAGCCTTCTTCTTGGGTGCTTTAGCTGGGGTGATATCCCACGATCCGATATCAGCACCAAGTGCCATGCCGACTGGCATAGGCGTACGTGACTCTCCAGATCTCGGTCTTTGGTTTTCTGGATCAACTGCAGATGATATTCCTCCATGCCACCATCTCGACCCATCCAGCATCATTTCTTTTGGTCTGCCTCTCTTCCCCTTGATCTTTCCAGTTGTCACGATGTTCTCCAATGCCTCTCTTCTCATCACATAACCAAAGAAAGCTGTTTGTCTCTTTATTATTGTTGTATAATGTTCGTCATTAGTTACACTGGCATTCCAAGGAATTTACAACATTTGTCTCAGGAACCACATCACTATCACTGGTGCCTCCAAGTTCTTCCTGATTTTCCGAAAGTTCTATGGGTTTCTGACCTTTTTCCCATTTTTCCTTGGCTTTTCTTACCAGTCTGTTCATTTTGTTTCTGTGGGTTTTGTATGTATCGAAATTTTCCTCGGTCCTCAATCTTCTGTACTTTTTTAGCGCCTTCTTTCTCGTTGCCAGCCCTTCTGTGCAGCGCTGGTTCCACCAGTCAGGTTGTGGTTTGTGTACTTTGACTGGATCAGCAGCAGCAGTTGAGGCAGCAGGAGCGGCGTCAGACATGATGAAATATATAGCGTAGATAATAATCCGTAACTGTGAGGTGTGAGATCCTGACTCGAGCGAGCTGGAGAATAATATACCACGAACGGCAGGGCACCCCGTGTTTTGTTAACCTGCGCGGACGTCCGAGAAAACCTCTGGTCGTCTGCTCCTCCAGCAGGCCCGCTATCAGAACTGAAGGCTCAAAACTGTGCGACATGCCGCGTTTGTAATATCAATTTCTCTTTATACATCACCCAAACAACCATCGCTTGTTGATTTTCTTATCCACAAGAGAATAAGCTTTCATTTGATTACAACTTTTAGACATTTTTAATGAGATGAATCCAATTTATTTCACATTTTCACTCAAACAACCTCTTTTTAATGTCCTGATTATGTAATAATAAATAGGTTTTCAATATATAATCTTCATTATATTATGTTATATTTCATTCTAAAAATACAAAAACTAAGCGTTACTTAATAATACGGTGTTATTTTGTGAATATATTTGTAACTGTATACTAAAATTTATTGCTTTCCTAAGACTCCATTGCACACTTCAGATCACTGAACCATTACAGTTTTGACCTATTTTAAGATTAAACTCATCAAAACGACATTTTATCTGAATTTATATGCATACATGTTGGTCTCAAAACAGTTATTTATATGTTTTATAACTAACAAACCCATTTTGTGTTTCAAAAACTGTCAAAAATGTTGTATTCTCTACATAAACCGTCGCAGGGAAATCGACCTGCCGTGGACAAAGGCAGCTTTTCCATCGACATAGCAAAGTTTTCTAATGAATATTTAATGTGTAAACAAATTTACAGTTACATTTTTCAAATTAGTGGAAGTATATTTTCTATTTGTTTATGTCTTAAATAAAAACTAACATGTAATATTTATTTCGAGCTTTGTACTCGTGTTATTGTGAATGTGACCGCCATCTTTCAAAATGGAAGTCTCCGTGTGGGTGATCTATGATTTGTAATTATTGTGGGCACATGTTGCACGTAAACAAATATAACTATTCAACAACAACAATTAATGTCTACACGATAGTATGGATAATTCTTCTTCTTTAATCGTTCGCTTTATGGATAATTAAGTTTCAGATAATTTCAAATATCGTTCTTGCGCTAAACATTCATTTCAATATTAACAATAACATATGTTTATTTGTCGAAAGGTAACCTTACTTTTGGGTAGATATCGCGCTACTAAAATACTCTCAGCTTGACAACAACAACAACAACAACAACAACAACAACAACAACAACAACAACAACAACAACAACAACAACAACAACGGCAATAACAACAACAACAACAACAACGTACTCGCAGCTCAACAAACAATTATAATGTTGGAACAGAAATATGAGTTTTTGGAGAAACCTTGTGGTGATTGTAATTGACGATACATACACTCACAGGTAGAGATTGGCACTTATAGCAGTAGAGGCAAGGAGTGGAGACTAGTGAACACACTAGAAACGATAAAAATAGAAACCCTCTCCGCTTTCTGAGGTATTCGTAATTTACCTCCCCAAGTCAAGGACGAAGGTCAACATTTTCCTCTAATTTAGCCGGGCTCCCTGGTCTAGGAGTTACACGACTTTATCCGTAATGCCATATACTCTCGTGAGTAACGTGACGTGCGCGAGAATCGGTAACGGTTCTCTCCGCGTCTGTAACTTACGGGGGTATGTGAGCCGGTCGCTCAGAAAGCAGTGGCAAACTACTGAGCGTATTCTTGCCAAGAAATCAACAGCAGTGCTAGTGTTGACAGCAATGTCCTGTAAACAGGATATACAATTTTTTTTTAATGGGTTGATACCTCGGCAACAGCAAACCGGAACTTTAATAGAGAGCGCTCTTGTCCATTCAGTCAAGCTGTCCTCAAACGAAGAAACGAAAAATCCCTCTCAGTTGAAAATTAAAAGAGAGGTCGAATAAACCTCTATGCCCTGGCTATAGGTACACAAAGGAAAACTTCACCCGAGTAGAAACGGGTTTCTGTTTCCTTCTAGCTCAATATGCTTCCTTAACTGATTCAGTGTCGAACAATAAGTCCATGTACGTTTGGACCAGACATGATACAAGGTCAAATGAACAGATACAATGTAAATGTCCGTTCACTGAGCATTGAGATTCCGCGAAACGAAACACATAACACGATGACCTTAGTACGGCTGGTATGGCTAATAGACGAAATAAACGATGCGTGATTTCTTGATATATCTTTAGCTTAGCGCATGGAATAGAAGGAGGAGGAGGAGGAGGAGGAAGAAGAAGAAGAAGAAGAAGAAGAAGAAGAAGAAGAAGAAGAAGAAGAAGAAGAAGAAGAAGAAGAAGAAGAAAAAGAAGAAAAAGAAGAAGGAAGAAGAAGAAAAAGAAGAAGAAAGAAAGAAAGAAAGAAAGAAAGAAAGAAAGAAAGAAAGAAGAAGAAGAAGAGGAAGAAGAAGAGGAAGAAGAAGAAAAAGAAGAAGGAAGAAGAAGAAGAAAGAAGAAGAAGAAGAAGAAAGAAAGAAAGAAAGAAAGAAAGAAAGAAGAAGAAGAAGAAGAAGAAGAAGAAGAAGAAGAAGAAGAAGAAGAAGATGATGACTGACTTCTCCGTTTTGTGACGGAACTGTCTGTCCCACATGTTCCTAGTTCTTGGTTGATTCCTCTGGTTATGGGTTAGGCCTCTCCCAGATAGTCACGGCCATTGGGCACCGTATAGCTACGACCACTGGGACCTGGGGGCGTCTACCTCGGATAGTTATGACCATTGGGACCTGGTGGGAACCTACACTGGATAGTTCCAACCATTGGGCACCGTATAGTTACGACCACTGGGACCTGGGGGCGTCTACCTCGGATAGTTATGACCATTGGGACCTGGTGGGAACCTACACTGGATAGTTCCAACCATTGGGCAACGGATAGTTACGACCATTGTGGCCTGGTGCGAAAGCTACCATAAACAGGAATAGTTACAGTAGAAAGAAGTTATGGCGTCCACCTCTGGCTCTAAATTTCGAGGGTTCAAATCCAATTCCAATTTTCAAAAAAAAAATTCCAAATTCGGTCTCGTCTAACCTGCTTCCTCAGCGGTGGCGGGTTCAAACCCACCATAACCAGGAATATTTATAGCATGCGTGCACCAGCTGTACGCACTTCAGGATTCTTGGCGCTGCAACGGAGTTCCGTGGCTGATAGGTTTCGACTCAGGGTTCAAAGGGTACAATGATCGATCTCAGTATAGAGCTGGGAATGTTTCTAAGAACCATTGCTATCTCAGGATATCACACGTCCCCATAATCTCTCGGGTATTCAGATTGGATACCTAGTCTATTCGGATAAGAGCGAAAAACAAGAGGTCACGTGCCTAAGTGTGAATGTTAAAAAGCCCTCGACAGTTGTAAATCGTATAATGCTGCGCAGTAACGATGCTGTTGATGATAAAATTGTTAGGAAAGTAAACTAACCCACAGCTCGATACCCTGGATGAAATCTGTCTAGAGCAGTGGTTCTTAACCGGTGGGGAATTTCAAAGGGGGGGGGGGATTTTAGGGTTTTAAGGGGGGGGTGGGGGGGGAAGGGGAATTAAGATTATTTCAAGATCGCGTTAATACAAGAACCGATTACTTGATATTGTTTTTCCCTCCATACTTTACGGTTCTGTACTTCTCGCCCTTCTGAAATTCGTTTTATAACGTAAGTAGACCCGCAAATAAATCACGTTTTATGTAGACGTCTAGACATTTTCTAGTATGTCTTATTAAATTTAGCTTCCATTTGTACGTATACTGTGTGAGTGTGTGTGTGTGTGTGTGTGTGTGTGTGTTTGTGTGTGTGTGTGTGTGTGTGTGTGTGTGTGTGTGTGTGGGGGGGGGGGTTATAGGGAGGAAATACGAAAGGGAGGGGGGGGGGGTGACATTCTGAACATATGGTAAAGGTGTGTATGGACCCCCCCCCCCCCCCCCCCAAAAAAAAAAGGTTGAGAACCACTGGTCTAGAGGACGCAAACCTTGCACTAATGCACGCAGAAGTCAGACCTTTGAGGTGTATAACTAGGTTTGATACACTTTCCCTGAAAGAGGCACAAAAAAGTACAAGAGGAGGAATCAACTGAAGGAGATCGCTGCAGTTATGGAGACATGCACGGGAATTGAACAGCATCCACACAAACCAAATCAAATCAAAGTAGGAGCTGAACTCGGAACGCGTTGCTAGCTAAATACCACGGCTCTCTTAAGACAGATCAGTATCAGAAATAATTTTCAGCAGCATAAGCGACGCTCCCCAGTCACCCCGGAAATAGACGAAATAAACGGTGCGTGATTTCCTCATCTATTTTTAGCATAGCGCGTGGGGGAAATCCTTAATCGTTTTCACTGTGGGTTTACCATCCTGTCAGGCGTGTTTCTAGGACAGCCAGGCAGGAAGTGGTTTTCCTAATATGGAAGTCGGATGTTACTCTTAAGTGCGCCTAGCAGATTCATAATCACCGGAAACTGAGGCGTCTTAACGAATTCTTGACATCGTTTTGACCTAGTCATGGCTGTTCAGCTTACAGAATGGGCAATTATTTTAAACTATTAAAAACACAAATCCAACATAGAGCGAAAGAACAGATTTAATACAGTGTCATATCTAGAAATTTTATTTCGAGATGGTAATGACCAATTCTACAAGTAACCAGACTTTGTGCATGTGGCTTAGATCTTAATATCCTAAAAAGAAAACTATGATAAGATAGAGGCTCTGGAGATGTGGATACACAGACAAATATGTTGTATTTCATGGAAACAAAAACAGATGTTCTAGAAAAACTGGGAATGAAAAGAGAGTTGATGAAAGAAATAAAAAAGAGTCAAGTGAAATATTTTGGCCACGTTAACATATATATAAAAACCATAATGGAGGGTAGGGTTGAGGGCAAGCGAGAAAGAGGTAGACAAAGATACTTCTGCTTCTTCTTTGCGTTCATCCGGAGTGTTTTTTCAGATGTGATTGCGGTGTGTCTAAGTTATGCGCCCTTGGGCCGAAACCCGTAGGCCAACACACCCGGCTTTAGTGTGCTTTTTTTTTTTTACCAGGTAGCATTCCTGGGAGACTCTCACTGTTTGCGGTACCGTCTACAACCCAGCTGGCCAAGTTGGAACGGTCGAAGACAACAGTCGTCCCTCAAAGGAAGGCAGGGACAGTCCATGGCATTTTCCGCCATCCAGGGTGGCTTCCATAATTGCAGGGCCGGCACACAGCGTCCTGGTACTGGGCTCACCGAAGGAATCGTCACGTCCAGCTCATGACTGCTTTAATTCCTCACTTCAATATATTGGGCATTTCGTCCGCCCTGGGCCGTTCCCGCACAAACCAGACAGGTCTGCAGACGGTATCCGCTCAGCGAGTTTTCGACACGGACATGTGCTTGTCTTAAAGATACAAGTGGGAAGATAACATCAAGAGATGGATGAACAGCAGTCTGACAGAATGTACAATCAAGGTGAGAGACAGACAGTGTTGGAGACCCATTTCAGCCAACCTTCACTGGGGAGACGGCATCTGATTGCCTGATTATTTGAATGACCAATGGGAAATATAAAACTGCGACATACAAGCTATAAAAACAACTGTGTCAGACAGGTTATAAAAACAACTATGCCACAACGGAAGATAATTGGTGGTAGGAAATGAATGATTGAAGAGATTATAAAACTTCTGGAAACAAACAGAAATACTACAAAAATAGGCATGAAAAATGTGAAGACACTGACAGAAAAAGAAAGCTGTAAACAGCGGCAAATGAAGCACAACTTGAAGAAAATTTCAAGGACACTAAAAAACAATGCAACACCCAAGCATTAAATTAAAGGAGCACACAAGAACTAGTGACCTGACTATCAAAAACAACACACACACAACACAAACACACACACAAAGGTTGGCTAATAAAACAAAGACGTTAAAATCATAATGGGCAAGGATCAGATTTTAGATACATGGTCAGAGAAAGTGAAGGACCTTATGATGGTTGACCCGAGGAAGAGTTTGATATTTCTATAATATAATACAAACTGCCCTTGGTGTTCCCGATCAATTTCATTGATGAAACTCCTCCATGTTACCGTCTCAGTCCATCCATCATCATCATCATCATCATCATCATCATCATCATCATCATCATCATCATCATCATCATCATCATCATCATGTCTCCCTCTCTTTTTTTCTCCCTCACTCTGTCTGCCCCTGCCTCCTGTACCACAGACCTTTCCGGCTGTGACGATGTCTTCCATTGCCTCTCATCTGATTCCATGGCCACAGAAACAGTGTGTGTCACTTTGTTCTGCTTTCACTAGCCTCTTCCAGGCAATTGTTGTTAGTGACTTTGACACTCCAATGTATTCGCAACATTCGTGGCAGGAACCATATCTACTGTTCCCAGGAAGGTTAACCCGGTCAACAAATGCCCGCAGAAGTCGGATGTGTCGGCCTAACGGCGCAAGAACACAGCTCTGCTGTAAACAGGCACAACGCAATCACGTCCGAAAAAAAAAAAAAAAAACTCCGGATGAACGCAGAAGAAGAAGAAGATATCTACGTTCCTTCCAAGTTCTTCCTAATTTATTCATTCATGTTTCATGATTCATTGCCATACAACAAAACAGGTTCTATATAGCATGTGAGTACACTTTTTCTGACATTTAATGAAAACTATGTGTCTTAAGTGTATGAAAACTAAGTGTCTTATAGTAAAAGATAATGTTCATTTTCTGAAAAGCAGCTTTCGCTTGAGAAATTCCGCTCTTAATCTTTTCACAAGTTAAACAGTTCTACCTAATGAAACTCTTTAACTGGGGGAAAAAAAACTGGGAAAGATGTTCGTCCTGAAAGCCTTTTTCGGGGACAATGAATTATTTCATTAAAAACTGGGAATGTCCACGAAAACTGGGACCATTGGCAACAATATACTTCAGATACACTTGTTGACTGATGTAAATATGTAGATATTTGTAGGGGCAAGAAACGCCATGGAAAAGGTGGCCTTTTGAAAGATGGAAAACATCCTCATCAATATAAAAGTGCAAACTTCACTGAGAAAATAAGTGTTAGAGTGCTACATATAACCTTTACTGTTGTAAACATGCCTAGCAAGGACAAAAAACAAACAAGCTAATAAATATCTATAGGCATCGGAAATGTGGTTTCTCCGGAAACTTAACAAAAAAAAAAAAAACAATACCTAGGGCGGAAATAAAAACGAATGAGGCGAATCTGTCTGCCTGCCGGTCAGTGTGCACGTCTGTCTGTTTACCTACCAATACATCTCTCTCTCTCTCTCTCTCTCTCTCTCTCTCTCTCTCTCTCTCTCTCTCTCTCTCTCTCTCTCTCTCTCTCTCTTTATTCCATCTATCCACTCATCCACCATCCATCTACTCACCAACTCACTTATCTAGCGTACTCATCAAATTAGTTTCACCCCCACACCCTCCATGTTTAGTGACGTCATCTAGTGGGCGGAGTTAAAAATTAAACAAAATTTAGATAGCTCGTGCGTTCAGCCGGTTTCCCCCGGTTTGTGCAGAAAAAATAGATTCCCTTCCACAAACAATTAAACTAGCCTGGTACATCGACAGCACGTGGCAAAATGGCAGGCTTAATAAACGGAACAGGGAATATCCTACACACAGTTAACACCTACAGCAACTGAATCTTCTTCTTCTTCTTTCGTTCGCTTGAAATATGTCTATAACTGCAATGCTGTCTCTTGTATGAATTTAACTGTCTTTTTCAGTTCACACAGCCGCCCATAGATTTTATCTTCCACTGTCGCCTCTCTAGGCCAAAGGTTTGCCTAGATGTGTTATATTTTGGGCAGCCTAGCAACTGAATCAATATACAAAGTAAGAGTAACACACGGGACAGTTTTACACGCATTGAGCTGTATGTTGTATATGTTGTATTTGTTAAAAAGCAAAAAGTAAAGGCAACTTAATTGATTAACGCCATGGGATGATTAATCGTTTAAGGTGACTGCCCTTATCTGCCATTGGGTTATATAAAGTAGTTTCTTTATGCAACCCCTTTTAATTTGATATATAAAACAACACATTAACAACTTTTAAGTCCTAACTGTGACACATCCCCACGTCCCATTTTCCTAACTGTGACACATCCTCATGTCCCATTTTCCGTTTTTCTTTTTTGTGAGGTCCAAATCTACTTTTTGTTTTTCACCGAATCTGTTAAGCGGTTTAAAGACGAGAGGATCTACTTCATTGCACCAGGTTTCTCCCATATGGCTTGGTCTCTTCCTGCAGGGTGGACTGCTGGACCCCCCCCCCCCCCCCCCCCCAAAAAAAAAAAAAAAAAAAAAAATTGGAGGAAAAAAAAGAAGAAACATATGGCGAACCCAGTATCACAAAGGTTGATTTTAATGACAATTACTATTGGCAAAATGACATATTTCTTCTTCTTCTTTTTCTTCTTCTGCGTTCATCCAGAGTTTAAAAAAAAAATTTTCCGGACGTTATTACGTTGTGCCTGTTTACAGCAGAGCTGCGTTCTTGCGCCGTTAGGCCGACACATCCGACTTCTGCGGGCATTTGTTGACCGGGTTAACCTTCCCGGGGAATCAACATATTTGAGACACTTGAAAATATATTACTGCCTAAAAAATATAATAATGGAAGGGGGTGTACAGGCGAGAGAAGAAATTGACCACAATGTAGATAGGTTCAAAGTTCAAGATATGATAAATAGTTTACAGACGGCAGCAACAGAGGTGGAGCACCCGACGTTATAATAGATAATTTACATACGTAATTTACATACGTCAGAACAGAAGCAGGGCACCCGAAGTTATGATAGATAGTTTACAGACGACGACGACAACAACAACAGAGGCAGGGCATCCGACATTATGATAGATAATCTACACACTACAACAGAGGCAGGGCACCCGACGTTGTGATAGATAATTTACACACTACAGCAAAAGAGGCAGGGCACCCGACGTTGTGATAGATAAATTACACACTACAGCAATAGAGGCAGGGCACCCGACGTTGTGATAGATAAATTACACACTACAGCAATAGAGGCAGGGCACCCGACGTTGTGATAGATAAATTACACACTACAGCAATAGAGGCAGGGCACCCGACGTTGTGATAGATAAATTACACACTACAACAATAGAGGCAGGGCACCCGACGTTGTGATAGATAATCTACACATTACAACAGAGGCGGGGTACCCGACGTTATGATAGATAATCTACACACTACAACAGAGGCGGGGTACCCGACGTTATGATAGATAATCTACACACTACAACAGAGGCGGGGTACCCGACGTTATGATAGAAGTACATTTCGAAAGCTAGCTATGTGGAACAATCTGTTTAGGGCACGCCACATGATGGTATTTTATTTATTTTTAGTTGTTGCAAATCCTATTTACAGGACATCGCTGTCAACACCAGCATGTTACTGCATTTGTTGATGTCCTGGCAAGTTTATGTTCAGTAGTTTGCCATTGATTTCTGAACGACCGGCTCCCATATCTTCACGTTAAAACCCAGCGCAACGCGGTTGCTGCCAAATCGGTCGCAACTGTGTTTCGAACGCAGGTAAGCGGGCTCACGAATCGCGTCCGCAAGCCTTTAGCCACGGAGACCGACATGATGATATTGACCTCCATCCATCATGTGACATGCCAGAAAGCGTGGGCGGTCATGTTTTGCCATCTCACTCGATCACCAGAGTCGTGGATCAGCTCAGTGTTCCTGTCTCGACCACGCCACGTAGCCAAGCCATCCAGGTATTTACTTCTCGGTCTTCCCCTTGGTCTCTTCCCTTCGATCTTGCCAGTTGTCACCAAGTTCTCCAAGTCATTTCTTCTTATAACATGCCCAACAAATTTTGACGGTCTACGTCTAATTTCTCTAATCAATTTAAGATTTTCATTTGTTTCCTGTAATACTTGGTCATTGGTTTTTCTGACTGTCCATGGCTGCCAAGTAGCAGGTGTGACGCAATAAGATAAATTAGAAATATCAGAGAATCCCAAAACCAAAACGCTAAGAAATCCAAGCACATGACGTGTCAACCCAGAAACGTCATAAAATATTGTTAACAACAACAAATGCAGACGGACTTGGGAGATTCTTCGGAGCGGCAGCTCATGTTGATTTGGGAAATATCGGTTGGCTAGACACAGGCTTTATATCGCATTAGTGGCTGAATTAGTAATTAGAATGGACGAAACAATCTGTGGACACAACGTGCATCGAAGCCACAAATAAACAGGCAGACGAACACCGAAACTCGATGTCTGAAAATTGACAGAAAGGACATTTTGAAGATAGAGAGAAGGACGCCGTGTAGACGGGCAAGGACATTGTTTAGAACTCGAGTGCAGATGGCTTTGGACATGTTACTAATATGAATTCTAATTGTATTAATGCCCGCCTGGTCAGAACAGGCACAGTATGTTATTATTTATTATTGTAATTGTTACAAGGCTGAGCACTGAAGAAAATAAACACCGTCTCAACTTTCAAAGTCCATTGGAGTAGATTTCATTCTTCAGTTCAGGTTTGGCTTCTTAAACCTGCATTTGACGACTGTTGTTTACGAATCGTGTTTGTTATCAAGTTGCATTGTTGGAATTATATTATTTACCCCGAGATGTCGTCTGGCAATGGTATTCTTTGCATTCTCCTCAGAAACCACATTTCCACAGCCATCAGATATTTTTCAGCTTGACTGCTCATTGTCCATGCTTCACATCCATACAAAAGTACAGGCTCTATGTAGCATCTCATCACTCTTTTCATTGATATTGATATTGACCACATGTTAATATTGATTGTTCTCACGCGTCCCCGCCGGCGCTGTAGCTTTAGGTCAGTGAACGCGTTTCATAATCCCCAGATATACCGAGGCGAGGGTTCGATTTGGAAGCAGATCGCCTTGCGCTGATTCCGATGGCATGGGCGTCAGTCGTTCAGAAATAAATAAGAGCCCTTGTTTTTACACGGGTCAGTAAGACTACAATTTTGACTTCACATCCTTGACTTGGGGACAGTAAATTACACGTACCTCAGAAGTCGGAGTGGGCTGGCCTAATGGCGAGGGACACTGATAATAGGGAAAGCTAATCTACACGCAAAATTCAGTCCAGTGCTA